>CABHPP010000476.1:0-13107 GCA_902168425.1 Peromyscus attwateri | reverse complement strand
ACATCCTATTATGCAGCCTTGCTGGGCAAAACAAGCTCAGACTCTCTGACCTTGAGTCAAGATGGAATAAGGCCACACTATGGAGTCTCTGTGAGCCCCCACATTTTACTATACAATATTTTTTATTGATAAAAATGAAAGTGAAAGGCATTTTGTTTTGAGCTTATTTGGTAGTGGGGTTTGTGTTCTGGAAGTATCTGTTGTTGATAACTTGGTTTTTGAATTTATGTATTTATCACAAGAGATATTTAATAAATTGTATGTTTTCAACCTCAGCCATAGGTATGTTTTAAAAACCCAATCATTTTCATGTTTCCATGTGAAAGGTGTATCTCCTGTTTTATTTCTGACAACAACATGTTCTCCTAAAAACCCACAATATGAAGGCATTTCTAGTGTCACTATGGCTACACAATGTATAGGGCCTCACAAGGGAAGACCTGCTTCATCTAAAAGTTGTGAGAAGCTTAGAATCAGCTTCTTGTTAGTAACCAGAAAATCCTCTGAAATGAAAACCTGTGATTTTCTTAGACACATCATGGAACTTGTAGTTATGCAATGACTCACTTCTCAATGCAGAGACTGTTCCAGCCACAGACATACAACTCTAATCTGCTTACCTGGAGTAGAAGCTACTGTGACCTAAAAACCTGTGGGAGGCCTTTCTGGAATTGCTATTTATTGCTGACCTCAGCCTTTCAAGCTCAGCCATCCTGGATGGTTCTCACAGTGAGAATCTGAAAGATCCTCTGGGATTCTAGAAGAGGAAAGAGAAAACATAAGCGGTTCCTTCTGGAGCACAAAGCCATGTCAGGGGTAAAGGCTGCACCAGGGCCTTAAGCCATCCAGGAAAATGACTGATGATCATATGAACTGATACAGAAAGATACTTGATAAAATGCAACATGCACTCCAAATAAAACTCTCAACTTCCTCAAAAGAATAAATTGGTTTATAAGAGCCTATGATCAACCACATGCTTCAGGGTGAGCAAGGAAAATTGTCCTCCCTTGCCACTCCCTCTTGTTCAGTTAGTGCTGAAATACAAACGCAGGACAACAAGACAAGAAAAGGCACAACAATATATAGATGAAGGAAAGAAGCCATGAAACTCAAATATTATTGTCTATGAAGAAAGTGTTCCCAACAGGATAAAAATCCTCCAGGAATTAACTAAAAGGTGAATCTACCAAGATTGCAAGTGCAAGGCCACTCGAAAAAAGCCAGGAACTCAGTAGTTTGTCTTTATAGTGGTATTTCAATCAAAATTTACTGAGAAACACACACACACACACACACACACACACACATATATACAAAAGAACACATAAGTGTAGACATACACAGTTGACATACACACACATATAAAGATAGAGCATACACATACATACAAGCACACACATACACACAAGCACACAAAGGGACACAAATATGCTTATGGGCACACACACACACATATGAATACACAAACATGAACACACATGCTTGCCAATATGTACATATACATTCATGCACATGAACACACACACTCTTATAGACACACATAAGCACATGCAAAATCACACATTAATATACACATTCATACACACATGAACACACACTCTTAGAGACAGATACATGCTCTTTCACAGAAATACACATCACACACAAACATATAAACATGAGCACATGTAATTAGTTTTCATAATGGGCATTGTATGCTATTAAAAGAATTGACCATATAATCACAAAAGCTGAAAAACCCTACAATGTACTATTTGTACACTAAAAACCCAGAAAAGCCTGAGAATCAGGGAGGAGATGAGGATGTCCCAGCACAAATTTGGGTAGTGTAAAATACCACTCACAGTGGGCTGACTTTAACTTGGTAGTGGAGTACTTCACAGCATGGACAAGGATATGAGGACAATGTTTCATGGAGAATTCTGGGTGGAATCCCAAGAAGCCAACAGAGAGGACATTGCATTCTCACCTCTCAGGGGAAATACTGTCATTACAAAGTGCCTTTCCCATGGAGAGGCTCATCCACTGCTCTCTGGATGTGCTCACTTCTGTAATTTCCACAGATGAGGCAAACTCAAGCCCACAGTTTTGGCAGTGAAGCCTGCATTCACACTTTCACCTGTAAAAAGAAAAGGGGCTGTGTGTAAAATCTAACATGTGTGAAATGTTTACTTTATTTCATAATATTATGTCAGATTGATGCATGCTGTGTGGCGAATTCAGCACACGACTCTGAGTTAACAATGGGAAGTCACTCTAGCGTGATACCTGACGGGAGTCTCTGCAATGTATTTGTACTGCTCCTGTAAGAGTAGAACCTTACTAAAATGAAAAAAGCCTTCCACAAACAGAGTAATGATGCCATAGAGTTTCTTTTACCCAAGGCATGAGCTCATGGAGGAGGCTCTATTCACACTGGCCCCTTCCCTATGCAAGACACTCCACCTGTTTTTTCACTGCACTCTGGAGATGAGCAACTTGACAGCACATCGCTTTACATCCAAATGAAGAATAACCAGAGTGCCATGTTTGCAGAGTGGTGGTGTGCAGTAATTGGTTATTTCAGCCAGTAAAGATTTTGTATCATTTCTGTTGGCAAGAATTCATTAGTCCATTGATGAGACAGTAGGAAAATACCTTCTTATTTTTCATCCTGAAAGGTTAACCTGGCTCACCTTTCCGAGTAAACTGGGTCAAATGTCAAAACAACAGCAAAGCGGACCTCAAGAGGAATCTATATTCTACTTGGCTCACCTTCACTTTGCTTTCAGTATGTTTACTTTGTATCTGCCTGCAGTTGTCTGTGGCAAAATAATAATCTGTCCTAGAAGACATTTTAAAAAATAATTGCTGACAACAAGCTAATTTAGTACTAAAAAAAAACACAATTCAATTTTTACTCTTGACTTCAAATTCAATTCTTCTCCAAAGCCTTTTATATTGTTATAACCAGGATTTCCCTGAAATGTTAATATAAAAATTTTGATAAAAATATAATCTATAATTTATATTAAAACTTAGTTCTAACATACATATCAAAATTGCTGCTGAAACTTAATTGTGTTTCTAGTCAATCTCTAGAATGGTTAGCCTGATAAGAATACACACAAAAACTGATTTTTTTTTTATTTTCTGCATCCAACACACAACAGTGTTCTCTCTTCTTGAGTAAGACAAAAAAATCCTGACTCTGGCTGTTCTTGTACTCTGTCCCTAGGACACAGAGAAGCGCAAGGGTTGAACTGTGAGGAAAGATAAACACTTGCCCAGGTGTCATCGGGGCACCTACCCCTCATTTCAGCAGGGAGGTTCCAGGGCAAGGCTGGCCACAAGACATTAGAAGCATTTTATATACTGAGTGCAAGTCATCAAAGTCAAGTCTTTCAGTTTTAGAGGGAGAATCAGAGTTGAGTCACATCAAACATGTGAAAAAACTTTTTTTCTATATTCAGGGCATTTGGGTGCATAGAGAGTTGATAATAGAGCACTTATTGTACCATTTAGCATCTGTTTGCAGATAGAGTCTTGTGAAAATTTATCTTTTGATACTCAGTACACAACACAGACTTTAGTTGCTATGAGCATAATTGCTCTGTCTTGAAAATGCCACTGTGGCAGCCGCAGTTGCAGGCCAGCAGGCAAGACTTCTGCAGACAGGCCTGCCAAACCCCCCACTGGAACCTGTAATCTACAAGCCCCACTCAGTCCCCCAAACCCACCCATTGCCTGAGACCTCAGCATCTCCCTGAGACACAGACTCCACCAGCTCCAACTGGACCAAGAGGTGAGTGACTGTTTTTCCAGCAGGTCACCCCACCCCCTAAGCCCTAGGCCCAGGGACACAACCTGTGCTCCCCTACCCCTACCCACTGCAGCCCCAGTTGCAGGCCAGAGGCAGGATTCCTGCAGACAGGCCTGTCTATCACCACCCCCCCCATCAGACTCTGTAGTCTACAAGCCCCACTCAGTCCTCCAGATCCACCCATCCCCCTAGACCTCAGCAGCTCCCTGAGACACAGACTCTAACAGCTATGATTGAATCAAGAGTTTCAGGCCAGCAAGCCAGACTCCTGCAGGAAGGCCGCCCCACCACCACCCCCCATTGGACAATGCAACTACAAGTCCCACTCCATCCCCAAACCCACCCATCCCCTGAGACCCCAGAAGTTCCCTGAGACACAAACCCAGTCAATGCTGACTGAACCAAGAGCAGCTCCCTAAGATACAGACACCACTTGCACCGACTGGAGTTTAGAGATGGGTAGATGTCAGTGTAAGAATACATTCAACAACATAAAGAGCAATATGGCACCATCAGAACCTAGTGGATTACAACAGCAAGGCCTTAACATCCCAACATAGAAGCAGCAGAAAACAACTTTAAAAATGATTTTAGGAACATGAGAGAGGCCTTTAAAGAGGAAATGAAATATTCCCTTAAAGAAATCAAAGAAAAAAAAACAAACAAAAAGTTGGAAGGAATCAATAAATCCCTTAAATAAAGTCAAGAAAACCAAATCAAGAAAAAGCAATCAAACAGGCAAAGGAAACAGTTCAAGACCTGAAAATTTAAATAAAAGCAATAAAGAAGACACAAACTGAGGAAATTCTGGAAATGGAAAAATCTGAGAAAATGAACAGGAACTATAGATGCAAGCATAACCAACAGAATGCAAGAGATGGAAGAAAGAATCTCTAGAGTTGAAGATAGGATAGAGGAAATAGATTCACTAGTCAAAAAAAAAAAAAAACAATAAAGCCAACAACAACAAAAAAAACCATTAAAGCCAACAAAGTCATGATGCAAAACATCCAGGAAATCTGGGACACCATGAAAAGACCATACCTAGGAATAATAGGAATAGAAGAAGGAGAATACCCGTTTTCAAAAGCACAGAAAATATATTCAACAAAATCATAGAAGAAAACTTTTCCAACCTAAAGATGGAAATGCCTATGAAAATACAAGAAGCTTACAGAACACCAAATGGACTGGATCCAAAATAAAAGTCCACTTGACATAATAATCAAATCACTAAACATACAGAATAAAGAAAAATATTAAGAGCTGCAAAAAAAAGGCCAAGTAACATATAAAGGCAGACCCATCAGAATAACACCTGATTTTTCAGTGGAGACTCTGAAAGCCAGAAGGTCTTGGACAGAGGTTATACAGACACTAAGAGATACCTACTCATCTATGGTAATATATTGTGTATCCTAATAAAATTTGCCTGAAGATCAGAGAACAGAAACAGCCACTAGATTAAACAGATGCCAAGCAGTGGGCACACACCTTTAATCCTAGCATTTGGGAGGTAGAGATCCATCCGGATCTCTGTGAGTTCAAAGCCACCCTGGATTACATGAGACTGATTAAGTCTAGGAGAGAAACAGAGCCAGGCAGTGGTAGCACACATCTTTAATCCCAGTACTTGGGAATCACAGGCCTTTAATCCCAGCACTTGAGATCTTATGCCTCTGCTACCAGTATTTGGGAAGCACACACACCTTTAATCTCAGTACTAGGAAGTAAATAATATGGTTAGGCAGATAAATGAATATAAGGCATGAGGAGACAGGAACTAAAGCCTTCTTCCACTAAAGCCTTTTTTCAACTCAAAGCCCTTTTAGCTAAAGGCTTTTTGGCTGAAGCCTTTTCCGCTGAAGGCCTTTTCGGCTGAAGTCCTTTTGACTAGAGCCCTTTTCGGCCGAAGCTTTTTTGGCTAGAGCCTTTTTAGCTGGAAGCTCCTTTTGGCTGGATCCCTTTCGGCTGAGGACTCAGAGACATTCAGTCAGAGGATTCATGGAATTGGCGAGGTAAGTAGTAGCTGTGGTGAAGGGTCCAGGAATATAAAAATATAAAATTATAAGCTTAAGAGATAAAAACCGACAGTCATCAGCTCTAAAGGTTAACTGCTAACAATGGCTGTCGGCATTACAGCTAGCGCCTCTGGCAACAGCCAGGGGTTAACTTTTAACCCCCTTGCACCTTATAGCCAACAGCTGCCTGGACCAATGTTAACTTTTAATAGTTGTTTCTACATGACTTCTAGCATGCATTCCATGCCTGATGTTTCTACATGACTACTAGCACGCATCCCATGCCTGACACTATAAAAGGGGGCCAGTACCTGCCTCCATAGCCACAGCCCCAGAATTCCAACATTGGCTGTGGTCTCAGCTAGCTGATAAGCTTTTGTGCCCTGAGGTATTTTATTTTATTTCTTTAAGTTTTTTTTTATTTTTATTTTTCTGGAAGAAAGTTTGCTTCTGGTTTAATAGACTTTGCAGTCTGTCCACTATTATTAAGCGACCCTGGACCCAACAGTGGCTTATTCCAATGTCTCTCTGATTTTTCAGCGTTTACACCAATATCTGGCTCTGGGTTTTTTATTAAAAGACCATTTAAGACCTTTAGAAATTTGAACAACAGGTGTAGGTATTCTAGTATCTAACAAAATAGACTTGAAACTAAAACTAATCAACACAGATCGAGAAGGACATTAAATGTTCATCACAGGAAAAATCCATCAAGATGAAATCTCAATTATGAACATTTATGCACCAAATAAAAGGGTACCTACATATGTAAAAGAAATATTACTAAAGCTTAAATTGTACCTCAAACCCCACACACTAATAATGGGAGACTGCAACACCCCCGTCTCACCAGTGGACAGGTCTGCCAGACAAATAAGGGAACTAACAGAAGTTATGACTCAAATGGACCCAAACACAAAAGAGCATACCTTCTTCTCAGCACCACATGGAAACTTCCCTAAAATTGACCACATACTCAGTCACAAATCAAATCTTAACAGATATTTAAAAAATTGGAATAACCTCCTGTATTTTATCAGACCTCCATGCCGTAAAGTTAGAATTCAACAACACAAATTACAGACAGCCAACAAACTCATGGAAACTGAATAATGCTCAACTGAATCACCAATGGGTTAAGGAAGAAATAAAGAAATTAAAAATTTCCTAGAATTCAATGAAAATGAAAGTACAACATACCCTAACCTATGGGACACTATAAAAGCAATACTAAGAGAAAAATTCATAGCACTAAATGCCCACATAAAGAAGTTGGAGAAATCTCACACTAGCAACTTAACAGCACACCTGAAAGCTCTAGAACAAAAGGAAGCACACTCCCCCAGGAGGAATAGTCACCAGGAAATAATCAAATTGAGAGCTGAAATCAATAAAATAGAAACAAAGAGAACAATACAAAGAATCAGTTAAACAAAGAATTGGTTCTTTGAGGAAATCAACAAGATAGACAAACCCTTATTCAAACTAACCAAAATGCAGAGAAAGAGCATCCAAATTAACAAAATCAGAAATGAAAAGGGAGACATAACAACTGACAATGAGGAAATCGAGTGAATCATCAAGTCATACTTCAAAAATGTGTACTCCACAAAATTGGAAAATGTAAAAGAAATGGACAATTTTCTGGACAGGTGCCATATACTCAAATTAAATCAAGATCAAATAAACAATTTAAATAGACCTAAACTCCCATGGAAATAGAAGCAGTCATTAAAAGTCTCCCAATCAAAAAAAGCCCAGGGCCAGATGGTTTCAGTGCAAAATTCTACCAGAATTTCAAGAAAAAGCTAATACCAATACTCCTCAAATTGCTCCACACAACAGAAACAGAAGGAACATTGCCCACTCTTTTTATGAGGCTACAATCACCCTGATACCCAAATCACACAAAGATGCAACAAAGAAAGAGAATTACAGACAAATCTGCCTCATGAACATTGATGCAAAAAAATTCAATAAAATACTGGCAAACCAAATCAAATAACATATCAAAAAAAAAATCATCCACCATGATCAAGTAGACTTGATCCCAGAGATGCATGGATGGCTAAGCATATGATAATCTGTCAATGTAATCCACCATATAAACAAACTGAAAGAAAAACAAAACTTGATTATCTCATTAGATGCTGAAAAAGCATCTGACAAAATCCAACACCCCTTCATGATAAAAGTCCTGGAGAGATTAAGAGATACAAGGGACATACTTAAATATAATAAGGGCTATTTATAGTAAGCCTATAGCCAGCATCAAGAGAAACCTCAAAGAAACTCCACCAAAATCACTAACAAGATAATAATGTTTTCCACTCTCTCCTATCTACTCAATATAGTACTTGATGTTTTAGCTAAAGAAAACTGAAGGAGATCAAATTATAAAGGAAAAGTCAAAGTATCATTATTTGCAGATGATATGATAATATATGTAAGTGACCCTAAAAATTCCATCAGGGAATTCATACAGCTAACAAACAAGGTGACTGGATACAAGATTAACTATAAAAAAATCAGTAGCCATCCTATATACAAATTGTAAATGTACTGAGAAAGAAGTCAGGGAAAACAACACTTTTCACTGTAAAATTATATAATATGAAGTGTGTTGGGTAACTCTAACCAAGTAAAACACTTATATAATACAATCTTAAAGTCTTTGAAAAAAAATTTGGAGAAGACAACTGAAGATGGAAAGATCTCTCATGCTCATGAACTGGAAGGTTTAACATAGTAAAAATGGCAATCTTACCAAAAGCAATCTACAGATTCAATGCCATATCCATCACAAATTGAACACAATTCTTTACAGACCTTGAAAGAACAATACTCAACTTCATAAGGGAAAAAAAACCCAGGATAGCTAAAACAATCCTGTACAATAAAAGAACTGGTGGATACATCACCATTCCTGATTTCAAGCTCTACTATAGAGCTGTAGTAACAAACACAGCACAGAATTGTCATAAAACCAGACACATGGATCAATGGAATCAAAGTGAAGACCCAGACACAAATTCACACACCTATGGACACTTGATTTTTCATAAAAAAAAAAAAAAGCCAAAACCATACAAGGGCGAAAAGAAAACCATTTTCAAGAAATGGTTGTGGCATAACTGGATGTCAGCATGTAGAAGAATACAAATAGATCCATGTCTATCATTCTGCACAAAACTCAAGTCCAAGTGGATCTAAGACCTCAACATAAATCCAGTTACACTGCATCTGAAAGAACAGACAGTGAAGAATAGCCTTGAACACACTGGCACAGGAGACAACTTCCTGAATAGAACTCCAAAAGTTCAGGAACGAAGAGCAACAATTAATAAATGGGACCTCGTGAAACTGAAAAGCTTCTGTGAGGCAAAGAACATTGTCAGTAGGACAAAATGGCAGCCTTCAGAAAGGGAAAAGATCTTCACCAACCTCATATCCAACAGAGGGCTAATCTCCAAAATATATAAAGAACTCAAGAAACTAGACATCAAAAAAACTGAATAATCCAATTAAAATGGGATACAGACATAAACAGAAAATTCTCAACAGAAGAATCTCAAAAAGATGAGATATACTTAAAGAAATGTTCATCATCCTTAGCCATCTTGGAAATGCAAATTAAAACAACTCTGAAATTCAATCTTACACCTGCCAGAATGGCTAAGATAAAAAACACAAATGACAGCTTATGCTGGAGAGGATGTGGAGAAAGGGGAATATTCCTCCACTGATGGTGGAACTGAACATTTGTACAGCCACTTTTGGAATCAATATGGTGTTTTCTCAGAAAATTGAGAATCAATCTACCTCAATACCCAGCTATATCACTCTTGGGCATATACCCAAAAGAAGCTCAATCATACCACAAGGACAGTTACTCAACTATGTTCATAACAGATTTATTTGTAATAACTAGAACCTGGAAACAACCTAGATGCCCCTCATCCAAAGAACGGATAAAGAAAATATGGTATATTTACACAACCAAGTATTACTCAGTGGTTAAAAAAAATCAGGAAAATTGATGAAACTAGAAGAAAAAAGTCATTCTGAATGAGGTAACCAAGACCCAGAAAGATAAATATGGCATGTATGTAGGTGAATATTAACTGTAAAGTCAAGAATAATCATGCTACAATCCACAGACCCAGAGAGGCTCGGTAGCAAGAAGGGTCCAAAGGGATACACATGGATCTCCTTGGAAAAGGGAAACAGAAGAGATCTCTTGGGTGGACTGTGGGTAGGTGGGCATGAGAACTTGAGAGTTCAGGTTAGGATATGGGTAGAGGGAGAGAATACAGAAAGACAGGACTAGAAAGAGGGGCCTTTCAGGGTCAGGTACCTGATGCAAAGGAAACTCCCACAAATCTACAAGGACAACCCCAGCTAAGACTCACAGCAATAATGGAGAGGTAGCCTGAACTGGCCATCCCCTGTAATCAGATTGGTGACTATCCCAATTGTTATCAGAGAACCTTCATTTAGGAACTGATGGGAAAAGATATAGAGACCCCTAGCCAAACATTAGGCTGAGCTAGGGGAATCTCGCTGAAAAAGAGGGAAGGATAGTAGGAGCCAGAGGAGCCAAGGACATCACAAGAAAACCCACACAGAGCCTGGCAGTGGTAGTGCATGCCGTTGCAGGTGGATCTCTGTGAGTTTGAGGCCATCCTGGTCTACAGAGTGAGTTCCAGGACAGGCACCAAAGCTACATAGAAAACCCCTATCTCCAAAAAAAAAAAAAAAGAAAGAAAGAAAGAAAGAGAGAGAGAGAGTAAGAGAAAGAAAGGAAGAAGAAAGAAAGAAAGAAAGAAAGAAAGAAAGAAAGAAAGAAAGAAAGAAAGAAAGAAAGAAAGAAAGAAAAAGAAAGAAAGAAAATCCACAAAATCAACTAATCTGGGATCATAGGATCTCACAGAGTCTGAAGCAACAACCAGGGATCCTACATGGGACTGATTTAAGCTCTCTGCATATATGTGATAGTTGTGTAGCTTGGTCTATTTGTGGGACTCTAACAATGGGAACAGGAGCTTTCGCTGGCTCTTGGGAAGCTATTCCTCCTACTGGATGGTTTTGCCCAGCCTAAATACAAGGGGAGGTGCTTTGTTGACATTCATGGGAGGCCTGCCCCTATTTAAACAGAAACTAAGAAGGAGTGGATTAAGGGAGGGAGGCATAGATGGGAAGGGGAAGGGAATGGGAAGAAAGGAGGGAGGAAAAACTGTAGTCAGGATATAAAATAAATTAATTAAATTTTTAAAAATCCAAAATATATGAAGAACCCAAGAACTAGATATAAAAAAGCAAATAATCCAATTAAAAATGTGATACAAATCTTAACAGATAATTCTCACTAGAGCAATTTCAAATGGCTAAGAAACACTTAAAGAAATGTTCAACAACCTTAGCCATCACGGATATGCAAATCAAAACCACTTTGAGATCCCACCTTACATATGTCAGAATGACTAAGATGAATAATATCAGTCACAGCTCATGCTGGCAAGGATGTGGAGCAAGAGGAACACTCCTTCATTGCTGGTGAGAGTGAAAACTTGTACAGCTATAACAAAAATCAATATGGTGGTTGTTTAGAAAGTGGGTAATCAATCTACCTCAAGACACTGATATAAAACTCTTGGGCATATACCCAAATACACTCTGACCTACCATAAGGACTCTTGCTCAAGCATGTTCATTGTGGCTTTATTTATAATATCCAGTAACAACCTCGATATCCCTCAATAGAAAAATGTGTAAAGAAAATTTGTTTACATAATGAAGTATTACTCAGTTTTTTTTAATGATATCATGAAATGTATAGGTAAATTGATGTGTTTATCTAATTATTCTTAATCAATGAAAAATCAGGAGTCAGATATTGGGGTAAGAATCTGAATGATCAGAGAAGCAACCAGTGACCTCCTCTCTCTCCTTCCTCCATCCAAAAGGGGAGAGACCCTGTCTAAGCCCCATGCTACTACTTCCTGTCTCTCTATCTGTCCTCAGTCCTCCAAAAACCTCTGTGGTTAATTTTAGTCAGTTAGTAGCTAGCTCTATCCTCTGATTCAAAACAAATTTTATTGTCAGTTGTGAGAGCCTCAGAATGCAAACAAATATCACACAACATCAAATGGATGAAACTAGAAAAAAATCATCCTGGGTGAGGTAACATAGACCCTGAAAGGCAAATATGGTACATATTCACTTGTAAGTGGATATAAGATATTTAGTAATTGATAATCTACAGTCCTGAGACCCAGAGAGGTTAGTGAAAGGCAAATATCTAGGGGGAAAACCTTGTCTCCTTGGGAGATTAAAATAAAATAGACTTTTTAGGGTAGCCTGGGGACAAGTAGGGACAAATGGGGTGATATCAGGTTAGGGGGATAGAATTAAGGCAGAGAATATGGGGAAAGACAGCTGAAATTGGGGGGTATTTGGATCAAGGTATGAAAACCTAATACAGTGAAAACTCCCTCTACTCTATGAACCTGATCCTAATAAGGCCTCTTTATCATAGAGGATACAGAGTCTCAACTGGACATCTTTTGTAGCCAAGTAAGCCTTGCAGTGGTGGGAATGCACTGCATTCAATTGAGTTGTTGGCCAAGGGGGGCCCAATAGAAATCTCCAAACAACCCAGGCTGTTGCTAAGAAAAAGGATTGCTCCCCATATACTAACAGCAGGTCCCCATTGCCAAGAAAACACCCAAACAACTCATTGAACATGGAAAAGTTGAGCTTGTGCCTACATGGAACCTTTCTCCTACATTCTAGTCTCTTTGGTTTAGGAATGTACCCTGAAGGCTACCAAAAGAGAAGTGTGGACACCAACCCAGTTACACAACCTTTGACCTATATATATCCTGGATACAAAATATGCTAGGGCAACAGTGGCAAAGAACTTGTGGGAATAGTCAATCAATGTCTGGCTTAAGGCCCACTCCATAAGAAGGAACTCATACCAAACACAATATGAGTTACCAAGAACCAGAGACTACATAATCCAGAGACCTAAGGTAAAACCAAATACTATTGGTCTAGAAAAAATTCAATGAAATGATTTTTAATGATATTCTGCTATACTCATAGATCAGTGCCTTATCCAGTCATCATCAGATAGGCTTTGTCTGGTAGCAGATGGGAACAGATGCAGAGACCCACAGCCAGATATTATGCAGGTTCTGAATTAGAAGTTCCATCAAATCCCTCCCCTCAGTGCACAGTGACTCCTGTAGAAGAGGAGGTCAAAAGATTATAAGA
>CABHPP010000475.1:12219-25564 GCA_902168425.1 Peromyscus attwateri | reverse complement strand
AGGACAGATAGAATATTTTCTTTAATTTTGCCAAATACATATAGTCTAGATATTGTGACTATGATTCTTCTTGATAACTGTTTGTTATATATAATTTTACTATGTTAAAGTTAAAACCTTCCTTTTTGATTAGGCAAAAAAGGGGAATTGTTGTGGCATAATGCTCTTGTAAGCTGATTTAATAGAGCTCTGATTGGCTACTAGCCAGGCAGGAAGTATAGGCAGGGTAAGCAGATGAGGAAAATTGTGGGAAGAGGAAGGCTGATTCAGAAGACACCAGCCATCAATCCAGGGAGCAGCATGGAATGGTACACAGATAAAGCCATGGAACACATGGTAGCATATTGATTAATGGAAATGGGCTGAATTTAAGTGTAAGAGCTAGTCAGTTGTAAGCCTCAGCTAATGGTTGAGCAGTTTAATTAATATAAGCCTCTATGTGTTTACTTGGGTCTGAGCGGCTGCGGACCAGGCAGGGCACAGAAAAACTTTCAGCTACAAGATAGAACAATGCTGATGGTATGAGAACACCTGTTGTCAATACACACTACAAATCCACAGGAACAAAACCATCATGGTACTGCACAGTGGCAGACACTTAGACCCATGAAAAGGAATAGGTGACTTAGTTCTAGGCACATGATTATTGACAATAATGTCAAAACACATTGCAGGAAACGTGGCCTCTTCAACACTATGAGCCAGGAATATTGTATATGTATATGAAAAAGAATACAACTTGGTGCCTTTCTGTCACTTAATAGGAAAATCAATTTAATATTGATCCAGACCTTAATATGAGTTCCAAAACATTGATGTTGCTAGAGGAACAGGCAAAGAAACATTACACACACATGGTAGTAAGGAGGCTGAAAATGTCTCTAAGAATTTTAGAATCAATAACAAAGATAAAGAAATAGAATTGCATGAAATTAAAAGTCTCCTTCCACAGTGAAGAAAATAATCAACACAGTGAAGAGACAGGCTGTAAAATGGGAAATATCTCTGCCAACTCTATCTCTAACAGGAGACTGATATTTATACTGTGTAAAAATACAAAACATTAAATCTCAAAATACAGAATTTTTCAGTCAATAAATGGACAAATGAATTAAACATCACATTTTCAATAGTATAGTGAGATGGTGTGTGTGTGTGTGTGTGTGTGTGTGTGTGTGTGTGTGTGTGTAAAACTGCTCAGAATTCTTAGTTGAGTGGAAACACACATCAAAACTACATTGAGACTCCTTCTTATCTCAGTTAAAATGTCTATTGACAAGAAGCCAAACAGCAGCAAATGTTGTGGAGGATGGGAGTTAAGTGAAACACTCATCCACCACTGCTCAATATACAAATTACTGCAGTCATGATTAAAGTCACTACAAAAGACTCTAACTCATAACTATCAAATAAAAAGCTGCATCACTCCAGCCATACAGTTTTCACAGCTTTGGTTCCCTGGTTCTAACTCAGAAAAGGAACACACAGCATAATGTAAATAAATGATAGAGTTTATAACACAGTCAAGTTGGGCATTCTCAAGGCGTAAGAGTAGACATTGACCAACATGACCATTGTAGAACACAGCAGTTATAGATGAGAATGTACAATAGTCAGTGAGTCTGCTGTTCTAGTTTGTATTTTAGGCAGACTATATTTCTTAGAAAACTTCTAAGGCAGACAGGGGGAATTTTCCTATCCAAGTGTTTGACAAGGTCACTTGGATTACATTTTAAGTGATGGGACAGTGATATGACTGTTCTCCATCAGAAAGTTTCTTACTAGACAGAAATCTTATGACCTTATAGATAATTATAGTGTCATGTACCTTGACAGTTTGTTTGGAGGTTCTAGCAGGGGAGTGCAGCTACTTGTATACCCTTGACTGAAGACTGGTCCTCCTCTATTCGGGGAATGTCATTCTCTTCAACCAAGAGCACAGCTTTGGGAGTGACGAACATGGAGCAGTCAGGGAGGAAAGGGACACCCACCTACCCAGCCAGATCAGCCAAATCAACCCTGTCCATCACTGGGGTGACAGATGTCACAGCCAGATCACCCTCACATCCATCAATAAAGAAGAAAGAAAATTCAACCTGTAGAGCAAACCTGGGTATAGAGAAAGAAGAGCTTAGGAGAAAAGGTGAAGGTGACTATTACAAATACCCAGAAGAATATGGAAAACCAGGAGATGGGATGTAAAGAGAAACAAACAAACAAACAAAAAACAGTAATGTGCGTGCACACATGTGTAAACACTTCAAATCAGAAATGATGTAAAAGTATACAAGTATAAATTATAATTTCATCCCTGGTACATGGCAGAAATCAAACTTAACACTTTTTTTTTAAATCTCATTCATTCCTGCATGTTAAATGTTGAAATTTCTATCTTCTTTAAACTCTATTTCATATCAATTAAACATATTGATGAGTAATAAATAAATATGTCATGCACCACCCACACAACATAAATATAACTCAGGTTTCAGTCAGATGACAAGTTATCAGAGTCCTTCGGTTTCAATTCTTAATTGTAGAAGTTGCTGACTAGAAGGGAAAGCTACATCTACAACAACCTCCAAGCCTGCTAATACCTAACTAGGGACATAATACTCTTTTGTATGTACTCAGAAAAATCAAAGACAGTACCCCATAGAGCTCTTTGTACATCCAAGTTTATTACAATACAAGCAACAACAATCAACAAATTGAACATGCCTAGATGCCCATCAGTGATTTTATAATAATAATCAGTACATTAATAATTGCAGAAAAATGTATTTATAAACTCAGTGGAACTAATTAATCTGTAACAAAGAACACTGTTTTAGGTGCAGGAAAATAAATAGACCTGGAAATCCTCTGGTTACATTAAATAAATGAAGTTCAGAAAGACAAATTGCACACATTTCTGTGACGTTCAGGATCTAGACCTAAATATATATGACATGAAGCTGAAAGAAATAGTATATGACAGAGAAAGAAAACTAATGGGTTGGGGGCAGAGGAGAAGTGGAGTATAATGTAAGGAAAAAACACAAATAGCATGTTTCTCCACATTTGCAGAATTTAATATTAAATATATATATGTACCTATATATTTGTACATTAAAATTCCATGACATCAAAGAAGTTGTACAAGTATCTGTGCGGACAATGCTGATTAGCAGGAGACAAGTGCAATGATACATATTTATGAAAATTAAGTAGTTTAAGGCATTATTTTGTTTGATACATAAATAATACAAATAAAAAAGTATGACTATGGATAAATGATAAACTTGAAAACTCACTAAACAGATTAATTGCATATGAACTATCATCTATAAACACAACCATGGCTGTCTTGAGTAATAAATTAAAATGTCTTTCTCTGGGAGGAAGTTATCATTTAGTTAAGTATCTTTCATAAAAGACACTGTAGCCATAGATAATATTGTTGGTAATTCTATCAGATGTCTATTATTTAAGTAAAAGTCTTCTACAGTGGGTATATAAAAAATCACAATCATCATATAAAGCTGATATCTCCCTGACACAAAATCATATAGACATAATACTCACAAGGGCTACAATTCTATTCTCGGCAATACAGCAGGTAATAAATGACAGCTATACTGCAAAGGAATGAATAGGTAACTCTCTTTTTAAAATTTATTTATTTATTTATTTGGTTTACATCCTGGCTGCGGTTTCTCCTCCCTCCTCTCTTCCCAGTCCCTCCTCCCATCTCCACCCATCTGTTCCCACCCCAATTCACTCCCCCTTTGTTTCTGTTCAGGAAAGGGCAGGTCTCCCACTAGTGTCAACAAAACATGGCATATCAAGTTGCAGTAAGACTAAGTAAGCATCTCCCATGTATTAAGGCTGGGCGAGGCAACCCAGTATGA
Source organism: Peromyscus attwateri (assembly GCA_902168425.1). Taxonomy (NCBI): domain Eukaryota; kingdom Metazoa; phylum Chordata; class Mammalia; order Rodentia; family Cricetidae; genus Peromyscus; species Peromyscus attwateri. The sequence goes on along the minus strand of CABHPP010000475.1, from coordinate 21,671 downwards.
GGAATAGAGTCCCAAAAGCCAGTAAGAGAGTTGGAGATAGGCATGGTTCCCACTTGTTAGGAGTCCCACAAGAGGACCAAGCTATACAACTCTGCATAGACGTAACTCTCTTAACAGCAGGTATGACTCAGAAAATGTACTCAAAAAACAATCGTCCCTACAAGCTATTATGTAATTTATAATAGTATCGTCTATAATATATATAATTTCACAATTTGTTGCTCTATCAGCATTCCATAGATAAAATAATCAAGAAGGCAGCAGTCCACAGTCAAGTTGTGTGAATGTGGTCTGGGCCTTCCTGAAGCAGCATCTTATGTCAGAAGAAGACATAGAGTCTGAGAACAAGAGTCACGACGCAAGGAGGAGAATGAGCAGTAGAGGGATAAATGTATTCTTTTTTTTTTATTTTATAATACCATTCAGTTCTACATATCAGCCACGGGTTCCCTTGTTCTTCCCCCACCCCCCCATTTCCCCCAGCCCACCCCCCATTCCCACCTCCTCCAGGGCAAAGCCTCCCCCGAGGACTGAGATCAACCTTGTAGACTCAGTCCAGGCAGGGCCAGTCCCCTCCTCACAGGCCGAGCCAAGCAACCCTGCATAAGCCCCAGGTTTCGAACAACCAACTCATGCAATGAGCACAAGACCTGGTCCCACTACCTGAATGCCTCCAAACAGATCAAGCCAATCAACTGTCTCACCCATTCAGAGGGCCTGATCCAGTTGGGGGCCCCTCAGCCATTGGTTCATAGTTCATGTGTTTCCATTCATTTGGCTATTTGTCCCTGTGCTTTAACCAACCTTGGTCTCAACAATTCTCGCTCATACAAACCCTCCTCTTTCTCGCTAATTTTTGTAAGGATTCCATGTCCATAAGAATGAATCCAGTTCTGTGAGAGCTTCACCAGTGTGACCAGGACAACAGCTGCCCTGAACAGATCTTCTTTTTAGTTTGTTTTGTTTTGTTTTTTTGTTCTTTTGAGACAGGGTTTCTCTGTGTAGCTTTGCATCTTTTCTGGAACTCACTTTGTAGACCAGGCTAGCCTCGAACTCATAGAGATCCGCCTGCCTCTGCCTCCCCAGTGCTGGGATTAAAGGAGTACACCAACACCGCAAGCACTCACATAGTACTTTACACTGGCGATTACATTTGGAAACGTCTTTGAAGGGAGAGATTTAAATACGGTGAAGCCAAGGTTATTTGCTCTTACCATCAAGAAATATTTGAAAATTTAAACATTTAAAGGCTGTTATCATACAATAGCACCCAAAACCCAAACCTCAGGAATACCTCAAAAAGATATGTGTCAGAGCTTTTCTTGTCTACTTAAAATTGTTTCATGACATCATCTTTAAAGCTAATTAATTTATTTGTATATCTTTTTGTTATTTGTATGTGTGTACAAGTGTGTGTGTGTGTGTGTGTGTGTGCGTGTGCGCGTGCCCATAGTCTAATCATTGAGTTCCTGGTCAAAGAGAAATAGCAAGCTGAATGGTGCAAAAGGATGTAAACCTGATGTTGAACTCTAGTGAGCTTAAGGATCTGCCCATCTCTAACAGTCCAGTACTGGCATTAGAAATGTCTTCCATCACACTTAGCTTTTTTCGGGGGAGGGGTTCAATCAGGTTCTCAGGCTTAAAAGCCCTTTGCCAATGGCACTCCCTCTCCAAACTCATCTTCAGTTTAAAATGACTGAGCAACAGGACATTTGCAGCATACTTCTAATGAATGGAGAACATGAATTTTGAAATCTTAATATTAGAAATATTTAGAAGAGTAAAAAGGAAGGAAATTGTTAGTACCTTAAAATTCACTATGAAGGTTCTATTGACCTCCCATCTTGGCTTTTTGTGACTGGAATTAATTTGAAATTTTATGTTTAAAATGTCCATTTTTTTTTTTTTTAGAAAATGGTGATTCCTTCTACTTCAGTGATTGAGTCATTTAAAGGGTTCTTTCCAGATCATTAATAGTCTCATTTGAACACACACACACACACACACACACACACACACACACACACACCTAAAACAACTAAAAGAAAAACAGCTAAATATTTTAAGTTTGTCTTTACGAAATAAATGCGTAATCACTGACAAAAAAAGAAATTTAAGTGCATTGTATCATAGCTGTGATGTGAGTTATATTTAATAGCCAATGTGAAAGAATTCGATTATGGAGGACTGTCATATCAAAATGACATATGGTCATCTAAGAAAGGAAGACAGGAGCAGAGACAGACTATTTGACTCACAATTAAAAAAAGGACAAATAAGAACTGCACTGCTAGATGATATGCGGGCATTTGTTACTTATGTAATCTCTTTTAGGACTTGTTAGAACCATCAGTACTTTTGAGAATGTAACAATGAAAGGGGGAAAGTTATTTATTTACTGCCGTTCTCAAATTGCTAAAATGCTGAAGGAAAATAGCTTCCCAATGGTGGAGAACAAAGAAAACCTACAGAAAATAAAGCGATTTACAAATTCTCCTCTCCATGGTAGGAAAAAACAAAACAATACAATGAGGAATGTAGGAAAATATATTGACAATACACACTAACTCTTGGTGGTATTGCTACAGGTAAAAAGATATCAAGTTCTGACTAAAACATTCTTTTGGTTAGAGTTTTTTTCAGAGCAGTTTTAACATCTTTGTTCCTAAGGCCGTAGATTAATGGGTTCATCATGGGGACCACAATGTTATAAAACACAGAAGATATTTTTCCCTGATCCATAGACCCAGCTGAGGAGGGTTTTAGATACATAAATGCACATGATCCAAAGAACAGAGAAACAGTAATTATGTGGGAGCTACAAGTGCTGAAGGCTTTGGACCTGCCTTCAGTAGAATTTATTTTGAGAATGTTGGAAAGGATGAAGCCATAAGAGGTAAAGATAATGACTGTGGGCACAATGATGTCTTTTCCTGCTACAATGAACAGCTCCATCTCATTGACATAAGTGCTGGTGCAGGAGAGCTGCAGCAAAGGGAGGAGGTCACAGAAGTAGTGGTTGATGATGTTCCTATCACAGAATGTCAGTCTCAGGATGCATCCAGTGTGGATCATGGCACCAGAAAACCCCATCAAATATGAACCAAGCATTAGATAGGAACACACCTTCAGAGACATAGCAATGTTATATAAGAGTGGATTACAAATGGCCACATAGCGATCATAGGCCATTGCTGTCAATACATAACACTCAGAAATGACAAAAAAAAAAAAAAAAAGAAATAGAATTGGGTCATACATCCCTCATAAGAAATAACATTATTCTTTAGTGTGAAATTCATTAGCATTTTGGGTGTTATTACTGAACAATAGCAAAGGTCTATGCAGGACAAATTAAAGAGGAAAAAGTACATGGGGGTGTGAAGGTGAGAATTCAGCACAATTAGCATGATCAAGGCCAAATTCCCCAATGTTGTTATCATGTACATCACAAGAAAAAGGAGAAACAAGGGTATTTGAAGGTCAGGCTGGTCTGTTAACCCCACCAAGATGAATTCAGTAACCAAGGAAGCATTTTCCAAGGCCATTCTTCTGTAAGAAAACCTGTAGGAACAGAAACCGCAAAGATGAAACCAGGTAACATAAAAGAACACACCACCAACATTTCTCCTACATAAGAAGGTGTCTAGTAGAACTGACTGAAATTGATCAATTTGAAACCAAAGAGCCACCTTGGATGGTACCACATTACTCAGTGTCATCATCTTGCCCGTATCAGACTTTAATCACTAAATGCGCTATAGAGCAACAACAGTGTATACAAGTTGACTGTGGTACTGTCATGCCCAATATGACTATTAGAAAAACTAACGGAGGAGAAGCAAGTTGTGTGAAAACAAATTGCCCTTTCTTTTTTCACTATTGTTTCCCTGACTCAGCCTCTGCCTTAGGCTAGAAGAGGCTATAGCAACATGGTACTGAACTTCATCTAAATTGGACCCTGTAGAATTGGAAACATAAACAAAAGAACCTAATTCAGGAGGAGCTAATGTAGTGAACACTGCATCCACTCTTGTAGTTTAAAGGGGACCATCAGGTGTTGATGGCTTAACTTCTTAGAAGGAAACCAATGGTTTATCAATTACTCTTCAAAATATAGCAAGCCTCAACAGGCCAATAACTAGAGAATTGCCTATTCTCTCGTTAAATATGAAAAGCTCTTTCTTATTTTAAAGTGCTTTTATGGTGTAGCTGAGTCTCTCTCTCTCTCTCTCTCTCTCTCTCTCTCTCTCTCTCTCTCTCTCTCTCTCTCTCTGTGTGTGTGTGTGTGTGCCCATGTGCATGCATATATTTTCCAAGCATCTGATTCATACCAAAATAAAGAGAACAGGCCAAATTGAAAAGTGAATGGCTTCTGGGAGGTTATTGTGAATCACATTTCTAGTACTAATCTCCAGTTGGATTATCTCCGTCAATAATAAGGGCCACGCTAATAAGGGCCATCCAAACAAGGACCCTCATGGTCTTGGGGTCAGGCACTGGGGTTAGGTTGGAGTTCCTTGAAGTCAGCTGCAGCAATCCTGATGTGAAGTGTTTGGGATTCCCAGACCTTTCTTGTAAAAACTTCCCTAGAAGGGACTACCTTCATTTCGTCATCTCTTATTTATGGCTCCCTCCCTGGTTTAGACACCTGTGAGATAAATCTGTTGAAATGAACTTGTTGCTTAAGACACCACAAACAATTCCTGTTTTTGTCCAGAAACATTTTCTGCCCAGTTTTCAGGACATTTCCCAGTGAATTTTGGTTAAATTTTACAACTGCATGAATTTGGGAAAGGAAGATCTTGGATGCTTGACTTGAGCTCAACAAAAAGCCATTCACACACATAATAAGAACAAAGCTTAAAATGGAAAACTATGACCTCTATGATATGTGTAATCTAAAATAGCTATACCCACACAATCAGGAAATATAATGTTGTTTATTAGAGCAAACAGAGTGAAAAAAGAAGTTGGTTTTTTTTTTTTTTTTTTTTTTTTTTTTTTTTTTTTAAGCGTAGAGTGATCTCAAAGGTCACTGTTTAAACTGCTGAAAAAGAAAAGGAAGGTTACAAATCCAAGATGTTGGTTTTAAACATACAGGGACTCTATGCCAAAAAGAAATCCATTCAATTGGGAAAGATGCCTAGACCTGGAGAACTACTGTTCAACATGTTAACAGAAATAATGCCCCATTGTTAACTTGAATTTGGTAAGAGGATATATCTCAAGGTCATCTTCTTACTACATGTATAAACATTAAAACCAAATAAAAGTAAGGCTACATGCAAGAAAGCTATATTTGAATTAGCTTCATTGTTGGGCATTTCACAAGTAACACATGGGTCAAAACAAATTTCTTATCTCACATTATCATTTTAGAGTTTAAACATATCTCAGTGAAGGTGTCAATTACAAATCAGCATAGAATTCAAAACTTACCCACTTTTGGTGAGAAAACTCTTACTTTCCAATTTAATTTACCTTGAAGTCCTGAAGAGGACTTAAATTTCCTTGATTCCAAGATGATGAAGCACCAAATTAATATCCCATACTCTTTTAAAATCTTTCTGAGCTACTGATCATAATTCATAAAGCTACTCCCTATCACTGAAGAATCACAGGGAAGCATACAGCTTTTCCTTTTATCACACTGACAGCTAGGTGAGACACCAGAATATTTTACACAGTTTATTACTATTCTACACTTGGCTATGGGTAATGAAGGAGCTTTCTCAGTCTCTTTTCTGGGCACTGGTCACAGAGCCCAGATATAAAGAGGAAATGGAGTTACCGCATTTACATGCTAGGCAATCGTGTATGTCTATATCTTTGGGGACCAGTTCTCTACTTAGGTACACCTTCTTCTTTAGGGATTGTGCTTCTTCCTTGATTGAACCAATAATGAACTCCCATCTACCAGTCATCTTTCATCTCTTAAGGGAAATCTGCTGCTTTTGATATTTTTCTCTTAGTTCCCACATTCTTTCATGGTAGTCTTCCATGGGATCTACTTCCATTATCATCTACTACCTCATTATCATTTTTAAGTTTTTTTTAAGGAAGTCACATTTTGGAAATTATTTTTCTCATGGTCATGTTTTGTTTATAAAGATCTGTATCAAACTCAGGAATTCACCCATGCTAGGCATGACTACCAGTGAGCAATATCAGCAGACCTCCAAGTTCGCTGTTACTGTTCTGTGTGTAGTGGTGCACTCTTTTAATTCCATCACTCATGAGGTAGAAGCAGGCAGATCTCTGTGTGTTCAAGGCTAAACTGGTTTCAGATATTGAAATGCAGGACAGCTTGGGCTACATAAAATATTTTGTCAAAAAAAACAAACAATGAATCAAACCAAAAAACTAAAGCCAAATCGCATTTATGGTGTTGCAACTCAAGTTAATATTTTTTAATAATTACTGAAAATTTCCCAGTGGGTGTCCTGCTTGGTCATTAACAATTTATTAATGAGATGAACATTTTTTTCTAATAAATCATTGTTGATTTGTAGTTATTCAGTAAAAAAGAATAAACAATAATATTTAAATGTAATATATAAATGCAATATCTACATACTAATGAAAATTTAATTTCATGCAAGAATTTGATATCTTCTTTTATTTGTGTTTGTTTTCTTTTTCTATTTTCAACATTTTTTATATTGCTATAGCCTAACAGATTGCTCAAAAAATCAAGGTGGAAAAAATGACATAAATGATCATCAAAATAATACATTTAAAAATGTTCAACATGGTTAGCCAGCAGAAAATGCAAATTAAAACCAGTTTGATATTCCATCTCACCCCAGTCAGAATGACTAGCATCAGGTAATCAAATGACAAGAAATGCTGGTGAGGATGTGGAGAAAAATGAACTCTTATTCACTATGGTGGCATATAAACTGGTACAACCACTATAGAAATCAGTGTAGTGTTCTTCAATAAGTTAGAAGCGAATCTATCATGACTGAGCTACAGTATCCCCGAACACATGGCCATAGGACTGTATATCCTACTTCAATCATATGTGCTCATATATATTGATCACTACTCTATTCACAATAGCTAACATATGGAATAGGCCTGGATGTGAATGAAGAATTAATGGATGAGGAGATAATCATGTAATTCTTATCCTAGAGTCTCTTAATGCATAATATTATTCTACTGAATTTCATTGACAAACACTTTCTTAGTTTGTTTAATGTTCTTATATAGATAGTTGGTCATGGTTAATGATCTTTTGAATACATTGTTGAATTACTTATAATAGACTATCCTTGCATCCCTGGAATGAAGCACAATTTGTTATTATGAATACTTTTGGGGATGTGTTGTAATTTTGATACACCAATATTTTAATAAAATGTTTCATATCATTTTATTAGCAAAATGGATCCATAATTTTTTATTATTTATTTGTTTTATCCAGTTTTAGAATTAGAATACTCTTTTAGATTTTCTAATTTACCATAATACAGGAATTTACAATATGCCATAAACATCCTCTGAATTTCATAAGTCTATTGCAATGTATCCTTTTTATCTTTCACGTTATGAATTTGAGTCTTCTCTTTATTTTGGTTAAGATGGATAAGGAGTAGACAATCTTAGCTATCTTTGAAATAACCTCATTTCATTATTTTTTTATTTCTATTTTCATTTCCATTTTCTCTGCTTTAATTGTTATTATTTTTTTCAAACTACTTATTTGGAGTTTAATTCATTTTTACTTTTCTAACACCTTAAGATATACTATTAAGTTATATTTTCAAATTTTCTCTTTTTTCAAAATATATTTCAGCTCTTAGCTTCTGTAATTTTAGACCCATTTTCCTTGTATCCACAAGTTCCAATATGTTAAGCTTTCATTTCATCCTGTTCTAGAGATATTTTATGTTCTTCCTGATGTATTTGATAGAATTATTTATCATTAAGAAGCATGTATTGTTCAGTCTCTGACTTAATATATTCCTCTATTCTTGGTTTCAGTTTTATCCACTGTAATCATATAGACAACAAGAAGTCACTTCAGGGTTTTTGTTTGCTTTTACTGAAACTGGTGTTATGTTCTAAAATATGGTTTATTTTAGAAAAGTTCCACGAGATGCTGAAAAGAATGGATTTTTTTTAGTTTTTACATGGATATTCCTTTGATGTCTGCTAAATTTTTTTGATCCATATGTTATTTAATTCTGATATTCATTTTTGCCTGGGCACCTCACATTTGGTTAAAAATGGGGTTTTGAAATTATCCAGTACTATTGTTTTGAGGTTAGTTGTTCCATGAATTTGGATGTGCTAATGCTAGATGAATTTATATTTAGAAATGTAATGTTCCCTAGATTAGTGATTTTCTTCATCAGTATGATTTTATCTTCTTTATCCCTCTGAATAATCTTGCATTGAAGTCCATTTTTAAGATATTGGTACTAGTAAACTAGCTTTCTTTCTAGTTGCATTTGTTTGGAATTCATATTTCTAGGCCACCACTCAAGGCTTTTTTTTTTGGTCTTTTCTATTGATGTATATTTCTTAGATGCAAGATATGCACATTTTAACCCAGTATTCTAACATGTGTCTTTAATTGAGACTACCACATTATTAATTAATTTTGAAAGTCATATTTTGATTCTGTTTTGTTTTTCGAGACAAGGGTTCTCTGTGTAATAGCTATGGCTGTCCTGGAACTGAAAGTCATGTTTTAATTGCTGTCATTTTCTTGTTTTATAATGTTTGACACACTCCTAATTCTCACTTGTCTATTTGCTGTTCTAGTACAGTTTAATCTTTTCCATAGTCTTATATATGTGTTTATCCTTCTCACCAGTATGCAGGGGTTCTTTAGGTACCTCTCAGTTCCTTGGCCATGCATTACTTTGCTTTGCATTCCTGTCTTTCTGTGCATTAGATGCAGCAGTATGATACATTATGGATGTCTACCTTTTCTGCTTTTCTTTTACTGAACTTTAGTTATGTTGGCGTTGTAAGGGACATTGCTCATCAGTCCCTAGTTACATAGCTAGTACAGAATGTTTTGTTCTGGAATTATATAGTAAAAAGAAATGCAAAGTGATGTTTCAAAAAGAATAGATGAGGGGGGGGAAAAGGCTGCAACTCAAAACTCCATTTGCACTTTTTTAAGCTCTTAACCAGAATATACCCTGATCACATTCATTTCGAACTGTGCTAGCAGTTTACTTGTTAGAAGTTTATATGAAGTGAATTCAAGGTAAAGCCACCAAATCTCCCCTGTGTTTATTCAGAAGGAAACTAGTTTTCTATGTCATTCTGGATGTCCAAGTTTTTGTATTGTGTTACAAATACGTTCCTTATTAACAGTAGGAAAAAGTGAGCCCTGTGTTTTGCTTCTAGTCTAATTCTTAATGTGACGATTACACTTCTCTCTCTCTCTCTCTCTCTCTCTCTCTCTCTCTCTCTCTCTCTCT
>CABHPP010000475.1:0-12209 GCA_902168425.1 Peromyscus attwateri | reverse complement strand
TCTCTCTCTCTCTCTCTCTCTCTCTCTCTCTCTCTCTCTCTCTCTCTCTCTGTGTGTGTGTGTGTGTGTGTGTGTGTGTGTGTGTGTGTGTGTGTACGCATTTGAGTATTTTTGAGTATTGTTTAAACATGTGTTGTCTGCACATGTGTACCACAGGAGAGTGTCAAGTGTCCTGCTTTATCACCCTCATCCTAGGTCCTTTGAGACAGTATCTTACTAAATCTGGAGGTCGTATCTGGCCAGCATCATCCATTATTCCTCCTGTCTCCACACTACAGCTCTTGTGTTATAAGCATACTCATGGAAAACACTGGATTTATTTTATTATGGGTGCTGAGCTCCACACTTAGACCTTATGCTTGTTCAGCAAATACTTATACTAAATGAAATATCTCTCCATCCTCAGCTCTGAGCACTTTAATAACATTATAATTTTTCTTAGTGCTTTCTCTCTTTGAAAAGAAAATCAAATAAGTACATCTTAAAGTCAATGAAAAAACTTATCAACTATATTATCTATAATAATTGTAGTAGTCTTAAATATTAAAAATTATTTAAATATTATTTTTCTCTAAATTTCCATAAATGAGGAGAACTCATATCAAAACAATTGTATTTTCTAATGTTGTAACAAGTTTTATTTATATTTTGAGATTTGTTGGATGAAAACTTTGTGAGATAATTTAATACGGATACTCCAATTAGCGATAAAATTTATAACAGTGTAAGCACACCCCTTCTCTGGAGAATTAGAAACAATGGAAATGTTATTTTGAATATTTATAATCTATAAGAAAAGTCTTTTATCCCAAAGTAAGAAAATTACAAATGAAAGAAAAACTGAAAGCTCAGCTGTTTTAAATAAGTATAAACTTTGGAGTGAAAATCAGTGATGACAATGGCCACCAACTAATCACAATACTCAGATCAACAACCACTTACACTAAATTTCACAAGCTTAAATACAAAGTTATGATAAAAAAACCCAAAATAGTGAATATTTTTGTAGCGCAAAGCTTTCTATTGTTCTTTGATTACTGATCTTCAGCACAATTGTCTTTGTTCTGTTTCCTCAAAGAGGGGAAAAAAATGTAATCTCCAGTTCTAGGAGAGAAGTATAATAATTTGGGTTTGACCACAAAATTTCTTTCAATTGCTTGCTTTATTCATTGGTTTAACATTTGGATGTTTAATTTTTCCCAGATGAAACAGGAGGTTTTAGTGACTACAGAAATATAAAGAATCAGCAAATAAAAGTCCAGAGATCAGAAAACTTTAATTTTCCCCAGATATTCTGACTTTCAGGAATTAATATTTCTTTCTGATAAATACTTAAACCTATCCTACTTAGGGAGATCTAGAAATTTTAATTTGGAGATTTGAATAGTGGGGTGCTTTAGTTTTCATTTTATTTCCAAATTCCTAACTTGAGCTTCATTATCATTACTTTTTTATTCTTAATTAATTAATTAACTAATTAATTAATTTGCTTATGTGTGGTGTGTACATACCACAGTACATGTGGGGAAGTCAGAGGACAACATTGGGAATCAGTTTTTTCCTTCTGTCATGTGGGTGCTAGGAACTGAACATAGGGCATCAGCCTTGGAAGCAGGTGCCTTTGCCTAATGAACCATCTCATCTGACCACTATGTTATTTTTTGATTCCACCCAAATGTAGCCATTCCCTTTTCACAGTCCAACATCATTGGCATATGCCTGTTGTGGACTGTAGCTTTTCTCAAAACTTTGAAAGTGGAAGATAATACAGTGTCTCACAGAGATATGTATTTACATAGAAATGTATCTTCTAAACCCTGTTAGAGAGGGAAGTCATAATCTGGCTTTGCGTCTTTGAGAGCATGGCAGAATGTTGTTAGGCTCTTTTCTTTCCTATACTGGTCTTCTTAAATATCAAACACATGAAAACATTTCAAATTCCTATTTTTTATTGTTTTTGTACAAAATCTGGCTTTTTGAGCAAATCACCTCTAAACTACCTTAAATCACAACAAAAAGGGCCACTAAGCTTTTTTCTAGTAGAAATTAAATCAACATTTAATCTGAGAAATGTATTAATCATCTAAAACAAAGGCAGTAAGCTTTCAAAATGGAATTTTTTTTCACATTTACTGACACAAAAATATTAAGTACATTGAAAAGTACTTGAGACTTTTTATTAGAATAACTATAATAATACTTTAATTATAAACCTTGTTGCACATTAGCATATAACCCATGTCATAAATATATATGACAAATCTAGTGTGAGTTTTGGTACAATGATAAATGTTAAAGAACTGTACAAGAAGGCTCAATGTTTACAACAGCAAAACGGGTTGTATTTAAAAGGTCTTTGTGAAACTTGCATATACCTAAGATATTCATTTTTGAAGTTTGATGACAGAAATAGTCTCATTTGTATGTTCAGTGAAACATAATAAAAGAATCATACATCCCATTCATTAGCAAAATATCATCTTAGCATTTGCTTTATAGTTTAATGAATAATTTATCTTTCTTAAAAGAAAAAAATCAATAATAACAATAAAATGCATTGAATTAATTTTTTTAACATGATAAAACATACGTACTAAATGATGAGGAGAAAGGAATAGCTATTATTAACAAAACCTGAAAACAAATTGAGAATATACCTAACAATTACACGATAAAATAGGAAAACATAATTCATCTAATATTTTAATAAAAAGATAAACTTCCACAAAGCTACAGGAAAGTAGAGATGCTGTTCCTAACATAATTTCCACCTGCTCAGGGTTTTCCTAATGGCAACTTTAAGATCTTTGTTCCTGAAGCTGTAAATTAATGGATTCAGCATGGGAACCACATTGGTATAAAAGACAGAAGAGATTTTTCCTTTATTCATAGACCCAGCTGAGGAGGTTTTAAGATACATAAACACACCTGATCCAAAGAACAGAGAAACAGCAATTATGTGGGAACTGCAGGTGCTGAAGGCCTTGGACCTGCCCTCAACAGAGTTTATATGACAGATACTGGAGACAATGAAACCATAAGAAATAAAGATGGTGATGCTGGGCACAATGATGTTGATGCCCACCACAATGAAAACCTCCAATTCATTGACATAGGTGCTGGTGCAGGAGAGCTGCATCACAGGGAGGATGTCACAGAAGTAGTGATTGATGGTGTTTGCATCACAGAAGGTCAGTCTCAGCATGCATCCCGTGTGAGCCATGGCACCAGAAAATGCCATCAAATATGAACCAAGCATTAGGTAGGAACATATTTTAGGGGACATAGCAATATTATATAAGAGCGGGTTTCAGATGGCTACATAGCGATCATAGGCCATCGACATTAACACATAACACTCAGAAATAACAAAAAATGAATAAAAATAGAGTTGGGTCATACAACCTATATAGGAGATAATATTCTTATTTAATATGAAGCTCAACAGCATTTTGGGTGTAAACATTGAGGAGTAGCAGAAGTCTATCAAAGACAAGTTAAAAAGAAAAAAGTACATGGGTGTATGAAGATGTGAATTCAATCCAATTAGAATTATTAAACCCAAACTCCCCATCATAGTCACCAAATACATTAGAAGAAACAGGAAGAACAGAGGAAGTTGGAGACTGGTCTGGTCTGTTAAGCTAATCAGGATAAATTCAGTCACAAATGACCTATTTCCCAGCCATTATTTTCCTATTGGAATCTGTAGGCATTGGACAACGTATTACACTGTAAGACAAAATATCTCTTTCCACATTATATTTCTTTCCACCGATGTATATTCACAGGAAATTTTCAAGTCTACCCCAGTCTCAAACTGTAGAATCTGCCTTTCTCATGGCGGTGAGTGCCATAGAGCTTCCCTTATTACAGTCTTTCCAAGCTAAACATGTCAATGTATCTCAGCTTCTGAAATACTGAATGAAGGCGGGGTCATTTCATGTAAACATGACTTTACAAACCAAGGTATAAGGCAAGTGTGACTGGACAGAAACACCTTTGTCTCATCTTATTACTTCTTCTTTTACTTGATTAAATTGCTTTCTAGAAAAAAATAGCAATAGAATGTTTATCAATTAATGTTTATGTTTGTTTAGATTAGATAGAGGTAGAATGAAAAAACAAAACATTATCCATGCACAAGTAAGGACTCTGAATAGAGGCAAGGTTAGTAACTACTGTATGTCACAGAATCAAATTTCTAAGTCTACATGGAGAAGGAATTTGTACTGTGTTTTAAAAATATCTCCACTTTCTATCTGGAACATGTTCATGTCAGCTTTACTTATTTCTCAGGGTTTATAAAAATGGGAATATTGGACCTGTCATATGTCCCTGAACTTCTATCATAAACAAAGACATTACGGTACATAGAGTTTGTAAACTCACCATTGTTGAGCCAGAAAAGTTTGGCAAGACCCAAAAGGCACAGATACTGGCTTAGCTAGGCTGTGAGGCTGTGTGTGTATATTGATATCATGGAGGAAAGTCAATGTTGACTTTTATGGTTACCAGGCATTAATATTCTGACATTATTGTATTTTCATATCTATTTATCCATTTCTTTGTTTTGTATCTGGCTATCAATCCATCTTTCTGTCTTTCTGTCTATTTTGAACAAAATGTCTGAGACTGTCAGTTAGACCAAATAATTCATAGGCTTCTGTGTTTTCATGTTAGGTTTCTTAAATCAATTTAAGTTGAAATTATTCATTTTTCTACATGGAACAGCTATAAATCTTGCAACCCTACAAGAGTCTCATGCAGTATTTCAAGTAAAAGAGGATATACCTTTGAGGGGTAGTGGTGCACCATCTGAAAACAGCAGCACTCACTGTGGTGCAGTTTTAGTTGGACCAGAAGGGACATCTTTTGAAAACAGTATTTTTAAAGTAGTAACACAGTTTTCTGAGAATATCTAAATAAACCACAAATGGTTAAGTTTTTATTAAAAGTACTTCATCGAAATGTGTATGTCAATGGGAGCACATTTAGATACTCTTTAGAATGAATGAAATTCAACACATGTTGCATCCTCTCTATTTTCAATGCAGTCTTAGTTAGATGAACTACAGCCAAACTGTCCAGTCAATAGCCATGGAGAAAGCTATATCCAAAAAATAAATGAGAACATGAGTGTTTCCTGAAGAAGTCTGGAATGATTCATAATAGACAAGCCATCTGTCAATCTGTTTCATCATTGTTGTGTATATTTATCTCCCAGTAGAAAACCAATTTTAATTGTCATGGTTTTATTTATTCTGCAGAGACAAAAGAAAATGCCCTTCAGCTTAGAACGTACAAAAGCTTGTTTGTGTATCCTGATTAATGTAGTTTTCTTCCATGATGTGGGCTACATAAATTTGAAATGCATCCTGTTGTTTGCACATGTATAATGTTTGCCTGCAGTCTTCCTAGTAGAATATATACATTTTGTAAATCTGTACGTTTTCAAATAATAAGAGGCTTATTTTTGAATACACTGTATATTTTACATTTAATGAAAGCATTTGAAAATTTATATATGAATATTACATGTAATGCTGTTAAATATATAGCTTGAGGTCAAGATTATTAATCTTCAAAATTGGCAATTATATTCATTTTAAATAGTAATATGTAACAAAAGATTTTCACATAAAACCTGTGACTCATTGAGCATTTTTCCTCCATACCTGCTCATATCTCATTTTTCATCTTTGTATCCCAGTGTTTCTTATGTGTCTTTGTTCTCCTACATTTCTGTCATATGTACATATATAATTGCATGTATGCATATAAAATCTAATAAGAATAAGGAGAAAAAAGGTGTTTGTCTTACTGAGACTGGGTTAATTTACATATTTATGAGATATATATATAATTGCCCATTAATTTTCAGGGATTTAGTTGGTAAAGCATGGGAGTGCTTAGAGTAAGAAAAGGCAACTGGGAAAGTGATGCAGTTTTTTAAAATTTATTTTAATTTTCTTATCTTTCAACTTAAATATAATTATATAATTTTTCCACTTTCCTTTTCCAGCCTCTAGCCCTTCTCATGCACACCCCTTTACTCTTCCAAAATTCAGGGCTTCTATTTGCTTGATTAGTTATATATATGCACATATATATGTATACATATAGTATTTATATATTTGCTGAATATATAAATACAAGCTCTCAGCTCATATAATATTACTTCTTTGTATGAATTCATGGTTGACCACTTGATATTGGCTGACCAGTTGGAATAGGTTTATTCCTGGAAAAAAAGACTATTTTTACACTCCCAGCATTCTTCATTTCCTCATCAGGGGTTGAGGCCACTTGAGATTTCCCCCGTCAATGTTAATGTGTCTCCTGGTATCATTCTTGTTCAGAAATATGTTTTTGTACACAGCATCTGTGATTTTCTGGTAGCACAGTACTGGAAGTGACTTCCTACAACACTGCAACTTTCAGACACAGACTTTAGTCAACAGAAAGACCTGTGGGCAATTCTCATCTAACTAACTGCAGGAAGCAAGAGAGGAAAATGCCCAAACTCAGATTTCCCTTCAGATTTTAAGATAATTGAAGAGGCAAGAAACTGTCTCTATATCTACACTGGGAGCTGTACATTCTCTAGAGTAAATGGAAAGGATGACTCTAATCGTGGGTCCCTCAGGAAATAAGGATCATTTACTAGGGTATAATACCGTTTTCTCAGTTCCTTCTTTGATTTAAATGCTCTCCTCTGAGGAAGAACCTAGACATTCTTTTGCCCTGCTTGTAAGCACACACATTCTAAGATTAAAGGCCCCCTTTCTCTGCTTCCAGAAAAGACCCAAATCCTTAATCACAAATAATGTTCTGCAATACAGAAGTAGTCCAGGAAAATTAAGTCTTGAACACATCTTCTTTGAACTGAAAGACCTGAAACCTTTGAATCTGAAATATTTATCCAGGTAAACAGGGATAAATGGGAAAATATGCCTGCAATAAGATTTAGACGGAAAATTGTGAGCTTCTGAGTTCTAGGTATACTAAGAGTCCTTCTTTCCTCTGTCTTTTTAAAAAACGAATATTCACTTTATTTTATTGAAGAGATTTTTTTCATATGGTATATTGTGATTAAAGTTTCCTATCCCTCAGCTCCTCTGAGATCTTCCCACTCCACCTCCATCTAAATCCAAACGCTTTACATCTCTCTAAATACATGATGGGCTTGGGTAAGTTTCTTCCTTTTCCTGGGCAAAATGAGAGGCAAGGGAAACAGGCAGATGAAAGAATTCAGGGCGATCAGAGAGTGTTAAGAGGTGTTAGTGGGCAGCATCTCCATGGAGTTCTCCTTCATGGTTAGAACTCAGACATTCCAGACTCATGACACTGTGACAAGAGGACAGGAAACATTCTTGCTATGCTTCAGTTTTAAGATTTAATTTAGGCATCTGCTTTTCGTTAGTAGCACAGCAAAAGTGAATCTGCACCAGCAACTAACACTAACTGTCCAGGCATCTCCCTCCAATTTTATTGTAGGAAGGGCTCTGGTGAGGAAAGACCAGAGATGGATGAATGTTGAATACTTCTTAGTATATTCTTTATCTTGTCATATTTTTCAGAAATCATAATGAAAGTCAATATCAGTTGCTTTGTGACTTAAGACTGTTTGTGCTGCACAAGCAGATTCTATGTGACTAGTCTAGGCTTAAAGAAATATTCCCAACATATCTGTCACAGATACAAAGGACCCATGAAGGGTCTGCATCATCCTCTAATGTAGTTCAATGTTCTGTGTCCACAGGTTCCCTTAGAGAAGAATGGACTCAGTAAATCTCTCTTTGGTGACTGAATTCATTCTGGTAGGATTAACAGACGAGCCTGAACTCCAAATGCCCTTGTTCTTTCTGTTTCTAGCAATGTATCTGGTCACTGCATTGGGGAATTTGTGTTTGATAATTCTGACTGTGCTGAATTCTCACCTCCACACTCCTATGTACTTTTTTCTCTTTAATTTGTCCTTTATAGACCTCTGCTATTGTTCTGTGTTCACTCCCCAAATGCTGGTGAACTTTATATTAAGGAAGAATACAATTTCCTACGTGAAATGTATGACTCAAGTCTATTTCTTTTGCTTCTTTGCTATTTCTGAGTGTTATGTCTTGACTTCAATGGCCTATGATCGATACATGGCCATCTGCAATCCACTGTTGTATAATGTTGTCATGTCTCCTAAATTATGTTTTAGCCTTATGCTTGGTTCCTACTTTATTGCATTTTCTGATGCTGTAGCTCACACTGCATGCATGCTGAGACTGACCTTCTGTGATGCCAACACCATCAACCACTACTTCTGTGATATTCCTCCTTTGCTCCAGCTCTCCTGCACAAGCACGTATGTCAACGAACTTATCATTTTTATTGTCGTGAGCATCAACATCATTGTTCCTATTTCAACTGTCTTTATCTCCTATGGTTTAATCCTCTCCAGCATATTCCGCATCAGTTCCTCTGAGGGCAGGTCCAAAGCCTTCAGTACCTGCAGCTCCCACATTTTTGCTGTTTCTCTGTTCTTTGGTTCAGGTGCATTTGTGTATTTCAAACCCTCCTCAGCTGGGTCTATGAATGAAGGAAAAATCTCTTCTGTCTTTTATACCAATGTGGTTCCTATGTTGAATCCCTTAATCTACAGCTTGAGGAACAGAGATATTAAATTTGCCCTGATGAAAATCCTGAACAAGAAGAACTTTTGATTGTACAGGGTGGTCCTTATGACTCTTGTTTTGGGCACAGAGACAGTTTCTATTTGTGGGTAAAATTTCTGCAGAAAACGTTAATGTTGTGGTTTTTTTTTTTTCCCTAGAAAACATTCTGCTTTTATGGTTTTTTTTTTTTTTTTTAGTTTTGCACTGGCAGAAACCCTTGTTATAATGATGAAAACTAATCTCTTTCCTTTTTAATCATAAAATAAATTTGCGTCTTCTAGATATTATTTTAATATTTTAGAGTTTGCTTTCTTCATTTTTTTCATTTCCACCTTTTTCTATTCTATTTCTTATCGAAATATACTGCCACTAAAAGAACTTACCTATTATCCCCCATTCATTATATACTTATGTTTTTCCTCTTATACATTAAAAGAGATCTTCAAAATATCAAATGTATGTGTGTTTCTAATTTTGAATGTGAACATGTTATTCAAACATTTGATTCTGTTCATTTCTGTACATCTTCCATTGGAAAGCAACATATCTCTTTCAACTGCCAATGTGACAGGTAGGATTAATGGGTAATCAATAGCTTAGTGAAAAGTGTAGAATTACCTAGTGGTTCCATGTTTCAAACATGGTATTACCATAACTTTTTCCATATTTATATTATTATATAGGAAATGTGATCATAAGAGTGTATTTCAGCTTTGAAATTTTATTATGATTTGTCTGTGGGGTATACATGTGTCTATCATCATTGTAGTGGTTACTTTATTTTGGATTGTTCTTTTTGTTATTGCTTTTGTTTGCATAGTAGGGAGTGAAGTTCATCTACAGAATTAAAAATGGAATAATTTGAATGTTTTAAAGGCCTAATAATTAAAGAAAAGAATATATGGGACAGAAACTGTGCCAACAAAAGTTATCAAATGGATCCAAGAAGGCAAACAATGAGTAAATAAGAGTCTTTCTCTGCAAAGAATCACTGATGCAGTTCTGAAAATCATGTTACTATTTGAATCTTAACTTTCTTCTGTAGAGCACTGGAAATATTTCCCTGACTTTATTAATCTCACACAATCCTTCATACCCACAATGACTGTGCAATAATAGTGATTTGAGAATGAAAATTGTTTTAATGATAAATGAAGACAGGCTATATTTGTTGAGTCCGAGTAGATTGAAGAGAGATAAGTCAAGGAATAAAGAATGAGTTGTCATTGAGACACTAGTTAGAAAGAAGGCTTTAAACAGTGCAGGGCAGACAATGGAAGCCTCTTTGCATGGCTTCTTTTATCTTTTCTGGAACTTCCTGGAAATATTGTGAGGACTGAAACATCTGTCTGGATAGGCTAAAAAGCTTAAGTTAATCGACAATAAAGAAAATAACCAAAAGGAAGATCTGGAGACAAGTAAATAATTCCATTGTAGTTGACTTTCATACGAGATTTGGGCAAAATGAACAAAATATCACCAAAATGGACTGTGTTGGCACAATAAAGGTATCAAGGACAGACCTTACTTCCACATAACTCTTGAAGGGTTGGCTTTTTTCTTCGTTAATTGACATGAAAAGATGAAGTGTTTACAGACAGGAGTCATTTTAAATTATTCACCTCAAACATGAAAAATTGCAATAACTGTGGCAAGACTTTCCATTCTCAACAGAGGCTGTCCTGCACACTGGTTGGGAGGACAGTGGATTCCTGGGCACTTTTTAAAACAAGTCTCTCTGTCTAAGGGGAATGATTATATTTTATATATTAGTGCAGCATCATGAGCAGTAGTAAAACATATCCATGGTATAAATGCCTATATCAACAGGCAGAGATAACTGTGTACACTACTGTAGAATAGCCATTTGCCAGTTTTTTGTTGCAGTGAGGTGTCCCAGGATAGGTTAAGACAAAATAAATACCATTCTAACATTTGCTTTTTAGCCTTACTTTTGCAATTTGGGAATAATGAGGCCTCACTTAGATCATGCACCTGTAAAGAAAGCCAGGAAGTATGGTGATATATTGTGTACCCTCATAAAGCTTGCCTGAGGGTCAGAGGACAAAGCCAGCCACTAGATTAGACATAGAGGCCAGAAAATGCCCTTAATCCTACCACTCGGGAGGCAGAGATCCATCTGGATCTCTGAGTTAAAGGCCACACTGGAAACAGAGCCAGACAGTGGAAGCACACATCTTTAATCCCAGTACTAGGAAGCGCACATGCCTTTAATCCCAGGAAGTGATGGCAGGGCGGAGAAAGGTATATATGGCATGAGGAAACAGGAACTAAAGCAGTTCAGCTGAGACACTTTCTGAAGACTCAGAGGTTTCAGTCTGAGGATTTGTGGAGTTGGTGAGGTAATAGGTGGTGGCTGTGACTTACTCTGGTTCTCTGATTTTTCAGCCTTCACCCTGATACCTGGCTTTGGTTTTTTTATTATAAGACCTTTTAAGATTCATGTTACAAGAATGTTATTTCAACATAGTCAGGATAAGAGATTGGCATATAAAATAATCATTTAAAGATATATGTACCCATACTTAATAGAGGAAGCACTCAGTAGACCAAGACCACCATGGGTAATTTAGCAACCTCTCCACAAGAAAAAACCTGAGGAAATACATCAGCTATGAGTGCTTGCTTATTATGTGTTAATCCTTGGGGTAAAACCTGATTACTCCAAAAAAAAAATCCTAAGAAGGAATACAGGCTAGGAGTGCTAACCATGTTTTACATTATAGTAGCACAAGATCATTATAGACTTCCCATTTCATCAAAAGGTTGTATATTGTATCCTTTATGTAACTATATATATAATTTATATACTCATGCATGAATCCTGATTTCCCAATGAAATGTTGTTACAAAACTACAAATAGAATATTATGTATATGAACAGTGAACAAACTTAAGCAAACATGGAGAATAAAGGTCCAAGTGTATGTAATTAACCTTTATATGCAAACATGGATCTTATGGAAGCAAACCTATAGATGCCATGTAAAACTGCAGAGTAATCTAGACTTGTCTGGGGTAGAAACAACCTGTTCACCACACCTAAGGAGGGATTTTCAGTTATGTCTATTAAAAGAGGGAAGGCAATGTTCAGTCCAGTTGTAGACATTTGTGAAGTGCCATAATATTATTTCATATTAATACTCTATAAGAAGAGTATATTTTTCATTCCATTTCTAGAGCTTCATTTTTAACCACAGTAAAGTCTTCTCTCAATTAAATGCTTCAAATGCTTCTTAGAGAAATTATGATTATAGGATGGGATCAAATGCCTAGATTCACTTGTGCTACTGAGTACTTTACCACTGAGCTCCATAAACAGCATATTAATTTCCATTTCCATTTACTGACAATGAAAATTTAATAAGGACCTTAACAATTCCATATACCAAAAAGTCCCAAAAAATAAAATACTGAAGAATTACTGTACTATTCATAACCAAAGACCTGAAAGATTGGTACAATGAAAATTGCGTAACATTGCTAAAAGTAGTTGATGCATAAATACACAAAACATCCTTT
>CABHPP010000473.1:32864-47110 GCA_902168425.1 Peromyscus attwateri | reverse complement strand
TGTGTAGCTTTGCGCCTTTCCTGGAACTCAATTTGGAGACCAGGCTGACCTCGAACTCACAGAGATCCGCCTGCCTCTGCCTCCCAAGTGCTGGGACTAAAGACGTGCGCCACCACAGCCCGGTAACAAATCCAGTTTCTTTTATTTTATTTTATTTTTTTATTTTTTTTTTATTTTTGGCTTTTTCGAAACAGGGTTTCTGTGTGTAGCTTTGCGCCTTTCCTGGAACTCACTTGGTAGCCCAGGCTGGCCTCGAACTCACAAAGATTCACCTGGCTCTGCCTCCGGAGTGTTGGGATTAAAGGCGTGCGCCACCACCGCCCGGCCAAATCCAGTTTCTTAATTGCAAAGTTAAATCTTCCCTGTAAAATTAAATCATTACAAATGAATACATCTCATTATTTCTTTACTGTTTTGTGTTGGACCATGTCTATAACTATAACTTTTGCCTGGAATAAGATGGATTGAACACCTATTTTTTCTGTTTTTGAGACTAGGTCCAACTCATTCTGCAGCCCAAGAGGGCTTCAAACTCTTCCCTCTCCCTTCCTGTGCCTCCTAAGTACTGGGATCACAGAAGGATGCATCAGGCCTGGACAACATCTGGACTTTTAAGGATTCCCTTAAGTGGTATTGCTATGCAATACTAAAGGCCACAAATTTAGCATCTTAATCCCTATGTATTTTTTTTTTCACAGTCCCTTTGGGAGAATAAACATGTGACACAATTCTCTGGAGTATATACTCCAGGATGGCAAGGATTCAGACATTTTGGGTTCCCGGCATACTCCCAGTCAAGAATACTGGATTCCTAGTACTTCATGAGTTCTCAAGTGTGTGTCAAATGAATACTTTCTGCAAAGTGTACATTTTTAAATATACTGTTTGAGATGCATTACAAATTCACTGGTAGGCTTGACCTTATGTTTTTTTCTTATCACTTCATTTTCTGTTAAGACCTATTTGCCAAAAATGCCCTTACCCACATAGAACAAGTGGTCCCTCACTTCCTGGCTTCACTCTCATCCCCACCTGGAGCATTCCAAGGGATCTGCATGAGGCATATGATTCCTCCCGGGGCAACTGAAAAGGCAGACGACTTAGAATTTACACCAGTTCCCTTTTTTCTGTTTTGTCTGGGTGGGGTTTGGTTTGGTTTTTGAGTCTTACCATTTAGCTCTGGCTAACCTGAAACTTACTGTATAGACCAGGCTAGCCTCAAACTGCCGTAATTCCACCAGCCTCTGCCTCACATGTGCTGGAATTAAAGTTGTGCCCCAACACACATGGTTGGGTTTTGTTTGTTTGTTTGTTTGTTTGTTTGTTTTGTTTTTGTTTGGAGTTTTCAGCCTGAGGGTTTTATTTTATTTTGAGACAGTCTCATGTAGCCAAGGCTAGTCTTGGTCTATACAGCCAAGGGTTGCCTAGAACTCCTGATTGTCCTTGCCTCTGCCTCTCAGGTGCTGGGAATACAAATGTGCCCTCTGACTAACCATACCTGGCTAACATACATACATATATAACATACAAACATACATCTTTAATTTTGTTTTTCATGTATGGGCATTTTGCCTGAATGTATGCCTGTGTACCACTTGAATGCCTGGTACCTATGGAGACCAGAAGAGGGCATCAGATCCCGTGGAACTGGTGGTACAGACAGTATGAGTTGCCCTGTGGGTGCTGGGGATCAAACCCTGGCCCTTTGGGGGAGCAGGCAGGGTTCTTAATTGCTAAGACATCTCTCCAGTACAGACAGACAGGCAGCTAGATTTTCAGTGCTGGGTTTCAAACACCAGGTGTTGTGTATGCTAGGAAAACATTCTACCACCAGCCTGCACCCCCAGCCAACACCTAAGGATGTAAGTGTGGAATGACCCGGAAGAAGGTAGACCTGAGTGCTCTGAAGGCAGTATGGAGGAAATACAAGAAAAAGTGTGGTCCTTCTGAGCAGTCAGGGTTAGAAATTTCCAGGTACTGAGTTTGGCATGTACCTTCTGACCCTTCTCATCTACTCTGTTTCACATGCTCTCGTTCCCATACCCACTGTGGAAGCAACTTCAGGGCAGAAACTACATCTCTGATATCCAACCTTTGAATTCTCCTTCCCAAATGTATCTCACAACGAATGTACTGGTGCCTTAGTTAGGGTTTTTAATGCTATGATAAAACACCATTACCATAAACAGCATGGGGAGGAAAGGGTTTATTTCAACTTACAACCCTCAAGTCACATTCCATTGCTGAGGGAAGTCAGAGCAAGAAATCAAACAGGGCAGGAACCTGGAGGCAGGAGCTGATGCAGAAGCCGTGTGGAAATGCTGCTTACTGGCTTGCTCCTTATGACTTGCTCAGCCTGGTTTCTTATAGCATCCAAGACCAGCAGCCCAGGGGTGGCACTGCCCACAGTGAGCTCGGCTCTCCGACAACAATCATCAATGAAGAAGATGTACTACAGGCTTGCCTCCAGGGCAGCATGTTTTCATTGGGGTTCCCTCTTCCAAAATGACTCTATCTTGTGTCAGGCTGACATAAAACTAGCCAGCACAATTGACCCCTTCTCAACTTGACACCGAAACACATTGCAGTTAAACTATAACCATTCCTCTCATTCATCCCCAAGATCTCAATATCACAGTTTAAAACAGTCCAACTTTTAAAAGTCCCACAGTCCTCACAAATTAAAACGCTTTAAAAGTTGAGTCTCTTTAAAAACATTCAAAGTCTCTTTCAAAGTTCAAATTCTCTAAAATATCTGTAGCCTCTCTAAAATATCCAAAGTTTCTTCAATGTCTCTCAACTCTGGGCTCCTGTAAAAATCAAAATGAGTTAAAAAGCTCTTACTTCAAGGACGAAGAGCCAGGGCACCGTTACAATCTGAACAAAGCAAAAAACTCCAATAGCACAAATAACTCTGTTTGATTTCTGGGACCCACCCAACAATCCTCTGGCCTCTACAGGGCTTTGGACAGCCATGCTTCTCCAGCTCCACTATTCACCGTACACAGCTTGTTTCCTAGGCTCAGGCTGACTCCACTCCATACCTATAACTGTCCTTGGTGGTTAGCCCATGGTATTAGCATCTCCAAAAACTCTAGGGACTCTGTTGCCAACTGGGCTGCACCTTCACCAGTAACCTCTCCTGGGTTCCCTTCAGAGACTCTGATCCTGCTGCGATGATGCCAAGCTGCAATCTCTCTCCATGACCCCTTCAATCCTCAGGTTTTCACTGCTCCTGAGGTTGCACGCACATTCACCGAGGGTAGGCCTGGCCTCTTATGGCACCAAGCCTCAACTGCTCCCCATGAATCCTTTATACCTTCAAAGCCAGTAAAACCTGGGAGACTCTTTAACAATATCAAGTTCAGCTGCCAGCATGAGGTACAGCCTCAGCCATCTGTACCACAGCTTTTATGTGCTGACACCGAGGAAATCCTTCCCGGAAGATTTCGATGGTACCAGCAAAGCAAAGGTTTCACTTTGGTGGTTCTGATCTCTTCCAACTCTTCAGCTCCAGCTGACCAGAACCACAGATTCTTAATTCAAGATAGCACATAAAAGGCCCTGATAAAGCCTTTAATTCCCTCTGCAACTTCACAAGTCAGGCCTCCATTGTCTGCAGGGCTCTCAGCATTCTTACCTTCCCATTTCCCACAGCACAGCCCACTGAGCTCTGAATACTCAATGGTTTTTCCAGGCCAAAGTTCAAATGCTACCAAAATCGTTCCCAAGACTCATGTCATGTCTGTCATAGTAACACTCCCATGACCTGGTACGAATTTCTGTCTTAGGGTTTCTATTGTTGTGACAAAATACCATGATCAAAAGCCACATGAGGAACAAAGGGTTTATTTCAGCTTATAACTCTCAAGTCACACTCCAAGGCTCAGGGAAGTCATGACAAGAACACAAACAGGACAGAAACTTGGAGGCAAGAGCTGATGCAGAAGCCATGCAGGCATGCTGCCTACTGGCTTGCTCCTACGGATTGCTCAGCCTGGTTTCTTATAGCATCCAAGACCACCAGCCCAGGGGTGGCACTGCCCACAATGAAATTGGCCCTCCCACATCAATCATCAATCAAGAAGATGTACTACAGGCTTGCCTACAAGCCATCTGGTGAGAGTATTTTTTCACTGGGGTTCCCTTTTCCAAAATCGCTCTTGCTTCTGTAAGGTTGACATAAAACTAGCAGCACAAGTAGGAACCTTCGTTGAATGGATGTGTGAATGAATGAATGGCCATAGTGTGTTGTTGAATGGCCATAGTATGACATTAAATTATATGATATACATGCTAAAGACAATTTAGACCTGATGGCTAAAACCAAGATATTTAAAGACTGTTTTGTTGTTGTTGTTGTTGTTGTTGTTATTGTTGTTCTGTTTTGAGACAGGGTTTCTCTGTGTAGCCCTGTTTGTCATGGAACTTGCTCTGTAGACCAGGCTGACCTAAAACTCACAGAGATCCATCTGCCTCTATCTCCTGAGGGCTGAGACTAAAGGCGTGCGCTGCTCCCGCCTGACTAAAGATTGTTTTCTAAGAAGGGCTGAAAGCTGCCACATTTTAAAGTATATTTTCCTTAAACAGATATAAAGAAAGGGCTCTAACATCTTAATGTTTCCTACTTTTGCCAGGAATTTGGCAATGCATTCTACTGCAAAGAATGATGCTACAAATCCATGACTTTGAAGCTTACTATGTATGCCAGGACAGTTATGTGTGTTGTTATATTTAATTATTACAGCAACCAAGTGAAGTGGAAATTACCAGAAATGGCTTCAATTTGACCATTAAGTAGAGTGAGAGTAGGAATTGAACAAACTTACCCAAGAGTTTTGAAGTAACAAAGAAAGCCAGGTGTTAATCTACAGGTAAACCCAAAGACCATGTGCATAGAACACTTGGGTATGAGACCATCGATGCAGCCATTTAAGATATTAGGCAAAGCTTTGGTGGAAGGGCCCCTTGAATCTGCCAAACAGTGTGTTTAGGTTAATTTAGCTTTCCCATCTCTTCCTATCTGTTTGAAGGAATACAGTGTTCTACTTTGGGGTGTGCCTTTGAGCCATCTGAAGATCGTGTACTTCACAGGAATGTAGGGAGGATAGACTTGCAAACATTTCTGCAGAACATAGGGATCTGAGGGCTAAATGCAGTGCAGGTGAGGTCCAATGCATTCTTATACTGTTGACACATAAGATTTCCAACCCTTCACTTTTTGTTCTTTTCCCTTTCTCTCTCTCTCTCTCTCTCTCTCTCTCTCTCTCTCTCTCTCTCTCTCTCTCTCTCTCCCTTCCTTCCTTTTTTTTTTTTTTTTCTTTTTTTAAGACAGGATCTCACTATATATCCCTGGCTGGCCTGGAACTCTCGGTGTAGACCAGGCTGATCTCAAACTCAGAGTTCTACCTGATTCTGCATCCTGACTGCTGGGATAAAAGCTAGGTACCACAGGGCTCAGTCTCCTCTTTATTTTAAAGTTGTTTTTTTTAATGTGTATATGTATATGCCTACATGAGTTTATGTGTACCGTGTGCATGCATGTACACATGGGGCCAGAAGGGGAATTTGAGCCCCTGGAATGGTAGTTACAGGGATTTTTGAGACAGCAGTGTGAGTGCTGAGAATCAAACCCAGGTCCTCTGCAAGAGCAGTGAGGACTCTTAACTGCAGAGCCATCTCTCCAGCCCCAACCATGAACTCTTCTTTTGGTTTGGTTTGGTTTTGGTTCTTTAGTTTTGGGGGGCAGTTATTTGTTTGGCAGGCTTTTGGGGTTTTTTGTTTGTTTGGTTGGTTGGTTTAGTTTGATTTTGCAAGACAGGGTTTCTCTGTGTTACAACTCTGGCTGTCCTGAACTCACTCTGGCCAGGCTGGTCTCGAACTCACAGAGATCCACCTGCCTCTGCCTCCAGAGTGCTGGGATTAAAGGTGTGTGCCACCACCGCCTGTCTTGTTTTGGTGTTTTTGAGGCAGGGTTCCTCCGTGTAGCCCTGGCTGTCCCGGAACTTGCCTTGTAAACTAGTCTGGCCTCAAACTCTGATCCCCTTGCGTCTGTCTCCTGAGTGCTGAGATTGAAGGCATGTGCCACCACATCCAGCTACCAACTATGAGCTCTTAAAAAGACAGACTAGAATTGAATGAGAAGTAGGCTGTAGCAAATTCAGATCTGACTTTTATATAGTTCTTTATACTATAAGGAAGAACAAAAACATAAACAAGAAAGGTTCATTTCTTCTGCTCCTCCCAAATTTGTTTCTTTCTAAAGTCTTGAAGCTATGAAGACAGTCACACTAACAGTCTGTGCTGGGAGGAGAGGACCTCAATTGAGGAATTTTCTCCATTAGGTTGGCCTGTGGGCATGTGTGTGCCGGCATCCCTTAATTGCCCATTGATTTAGGAGGACCCCGCCCACTGTGGGTGGGGCCATCACTAGCAAGTAGACCTGGGCTGTATGAGAAAGATAGCTGAGCAAACCAGAAAAAGGAAGCCACGAAGCAGCTTTCTTCCATCATCTCTGCTTCAGTTCCTGCCTCCAGGTTGAATTCCTGCTGTTTGGAAGGGATATTCTCAGTGTCACACAAAGTGAAAATAATCTAACAAAGCAATTTCTTTTTGCCAAAAGGATGCGCCATGACCCAAACCAGACTAACCAGGACACACTGGATAAGAAGATCACTTAGATCTTATTCTAACATAAGGTGACAGTGTCTGGAGGGCCGTCTTAGGGGTGTACAGAGCTTGGGCAGACAAGCAAATACACCTAAGTTTTAAGACAGGGAAAGTTTATGGGATGTTGGCCATTGGCGGGCTATCCAACTTTGACAGAAAGAAACATTTCTCATAATTCCCCCTCTTTATTATACATTTTCACTTTTGTTTCTTCAAGGTCAACCAGGGTATGCTAACTTTCTGTACTCTCTAGTAATAAATCATTGTTATGATAAATTACTGGAGATTGTTTGGTGACAGCAGCCTTGGGGAGGCTCTGGACAAAGTTCCTAACACAGAAACTAACTATTTCTCCTATTCAACATAGCTGAAGGTGAGCCCACCTTCCTAGGGAAAGGCCATTGGCCAGGAGACTGGCCAGGCTCCCCTGGAATGCCGGGCCTCCATCCAAGCCAAAGGGTCTGTTCTCTTGACCATAAGATCTCTCAGAATAGGCCTTACTGCTGCTGTAACATTCCTGAGAACGAACGTCTGAGAGTCATTTGCAAACCAGATCAGAAACCAGAGCCTCTGAAACACTTTTGGCATCTCAGGCCTTTGGCAAGGATGAGGCTACCAAGGGGCCCAAGGACATTTCTGGCTTTTAGCAGAGAGGGAAACTGGGTATTTTTCTTTTATTTCTGGGCTCTTTTACCCTAAACTGCCTAGATAATTTTTGGCCTCTTCCTTTCATCATCCCCTCTCCAAAGAGGTTACCCTAACTGCTGTATGGAATTGGGGTTAGGACTGATCTGGCTTGTTCCAACTGAGTGGGGGCATCAGATATGGCAGCCAGGGTATCTCTCAACTGGATCTATTTAAAGGACCCCCTCAAAGTGCACCCATGGTTCCATTTATATAGTGGACAGATATGGGGAGGAAAGAAAGTACTTGACCGATGCCTGGGAGGAGATGTGAGGGGAAGTAAAGGCAGGAGCTATTAGCATTACAAGTCCTAGACAGAGAACCAGAAAAGGTCAGAACAGAGGATTTTTTTTAAATCTCCAAATCAAAGTCCATTAGCATTTCTTGATGGGCTCACCAGAGCATCTGTCTATTGGACTCCTCCTCATCTTTCATTGGCCTCTGAGGCTGCTCTCCAGAATGCTGAAACCGGGATCTGCTCTCAGACCCCTTGATAGCTGTTGGAGTGGCCAGAACCAGCCTGAGATCCCTCCCAGATGGGTTCTAGAGATGGAGTGAAAAGGAGTCTAGCCATCATTAACTTTTAGGTTAGAATGAGGTGGTATTGTGTTCCCCGAAATATTGTGCACCCCAATAAACTTATCTGGGGTCAGAGACAGAACAGCCACAATATTAAACATAGAGGTTAGGCAGTGGTAGCACACACCTTTAATCCTAGCATTCCAAAGGCAGAAATCCATGTGTTCAAGGATACAGCCAAGCATGGTGACTCACGCCTTTAATTCCAGAAAGCAAGCCCTTAATCCCAGGGAATGAGGCAGAAAGCAGAAAGATATATAAGGCTTGAGGACCAGAAACTAGAAGCATTTGGCTGGTTAAGCTTTCAGGCTTTGGAGCAACACAGTTCAGCTGAGACCCATTTGGATGAGGACACAGAAGCTTCCAGTCTGAGGAAACAGGATCAACTGAGGAACTGGCGAGGTGAGGTAGCTGTGGCTTGTTCTGTCTCTCTGATCTTCCAGCGTTCACCCCAATAACTGGCCTCAGGTTTGTTCTTATAAATAAGAACTTTTAAGGTTCTGCTACATTAGAATAATAGTGGGCTTGTCTCTCATGGCTGTAGGTAGGTGTTGCGGTGAGCTTAGGTACGAAATTCGATCTGGGCAGCATTTTCTTTTGAAGAAGAAAGTCCTTTGTGAAAAACGGTTGTCAAAGTTAACATCTCATATGGATTTAAGTTTAATATCTAGGGAATGCAAGCCTTTGGACTGTAAAAGAAATGCACCAATCATTTTAGTCTTTTGTTATACTTCCATGTTGGTTGTTTAAGACTATGCAGATAGCCAACATTAATCATTTTCTTTTTTTTGATCCTAATCAATTGAGGATCTGGTCCTTAGGGGTCATTTGGACTTGAGAAGAACCTCTGGCTCCTCAAATCTTCCTGTAGACTGAAAGAAAATGACCCCTATAGGCTCTTAGGCACTATTAGAAGGTATAACCTTGTTGGAGTGGGTATGGCCTTATTGGAAGTGCATCACTAGGGGTAGGCTTTGAGGTCTCAGAAACTCAAGCCAGGCCTAGTGTCTCACTGTCTCTTCCTGCTGCCTGCCAATCCAGAGGTAGAACTCTCAGCTACCTCTCCAGCACCATATCTGCCTGCATGTCACCATGCTTCCACCATGATGACAATGGACTAAACCTTTGAACTGTAAGCCATCCCCAATTTAATGTTTTTCTTTGTAAGAGTTGCCGTGGTATGGTGTTTCTTCACAGCAATAAATCTCTAACTTTTTTTTTTTTTTAACAGTTTTTCATCCATGTGAGGATAAGTCAAAGCTTTGTTCAACCATGCCTTTGTTTGGAAACACTGAAGAAAGATTTCCTGTGTTGGCCCCCCTATTTGTCGACTGGACACTGGTTAGAGTTCACCAGCTGGGTCTCCATGGCCTCCCTAAGCAAAAGAATAGGTGACTCCCTACAGTTACAGGGTGCTTCAAGAGCTGCCCACAGTCTGGACCTAGTTGACACTGGAGAAGAGGCAAAATACTGTCCCTTTTTAATCCTTCTGACCACATCAGTGTAGGACTCCAAGTATGGTTACTGAACACGGAGGATGTCAGTTACACCAGTCTGGTACCTGTGGAGGCCCACAAAGGTTTCCTAGTGAGATCTGAGCTTGCTTTACCCAGCAGGGCTGCATTAGAGGATTGCTTGACCACATGCATGGTTACCAGGTGTTTGGAAGGGTCTGCACTTGGATGTGAGGTATGCTTTGATCTAGCAAGGGGAGGTCTTTTGCCCTGCCTCTTGGCTTTCCTTTAAAAAGCCCTTTCGATAAGACAGAAGGAGCCAGTAGATAAGAATCTAGGCCCTCCCGAGGCTATCCTGTGTTTCTATCTGTCTCTCTCTGTTAAAATTCTGCTGCCACTCCAGCTGCATGGCTACACATGTGCAGTTCACCAGCTAAGTAAGGGGGCTTGCATCTTACATGGTCATCAGTGCCCGCTGGTGATTACATGCATGTGGCGTGGTCATGCAATGAGCGCATGCATGGCGTAGCTCCATAAGCCCACCTGTGCATGTTCACACTTAAAAAGCCGGACACAAACTCCTTCCCACCTCTGTTCTCTCCTGCCTCTCTCCTTCCCTCCGTCTCTCTCTCTCTCTCTCTCTCTCTCTCTCTCTCTCTCCCCCACTCTCCCTCCCTCTCTCCCTCCCTCTCTTCCTCCCTCTCTTCCTCTTCTCTGCATGTGCTTCTTCCCCAGGCCTGGTTCTTTTGTAATCCCTATCCCAACAAAGCTCTGATACTGGGTTTTGTCATGGCTTGTGCCTCATGACCTTTCTGCACAGTAACCAGCGCCACTTATCATTTTTAAAAAACAACACTCTCCCCTCTATCCTTCTATCTAAATATTTCTCATTTCTCTGTCCTCAAGAGTACCCTGGGGAAAAAGTGGGAGTGGGTCTCCCACAGGTACCTTTAACTACTGTGCAATATTTAGATAAAGCTGAGGCCAAAAAGCCTACACATTTTACAATAAGCTTTGATTTAGATATATATTTTTGTTCTTTAAGTCAGTCCTTGTAATTGTTATGTAAAACAGACCAATAACTCCATTAATAGAAGTGAACTTTGACCTTAGAAATTTCAATATATACATAAAGTCCTTCACATACCTTAGGTAACTTAATCAGGCCTTTATAACTTGCTAAAGCTTTCAAACTTTCTTTTTCATTCTGGAAAAACATCTAGCCTTCTTAATATTCATAGGAAAGTCCTGCTTTAATAAAATTTTCTCCCGGGGGAGTGGAGGTGAGGATGACTTGACTATGTCTGTCTATTTCCTTTTTTTTTTTTTTTTTTTTTTTCCCGGAGACAGGGTTTCTCTGTGTAGCCCTGACTGTTCTAGAATTTGCTCTGTAGACTAGACTAGCCTCAAACTTGCAGAGATCTGCCTGCCTCTGTCTCCTGAGTGCTAGGATTAAAGGTGTATGCCACCACTCGGTTCTATAACCTTCTAAAGTCCTAATGATAAACCAAAGTTTTATTTTATCTGAGTTCACTGTGGAGAACCAGTAAGTTTCTTGAGCTTACTTACAGAGAATGGGGCGGGGGGGGGGGGGGCTACTGAAAAGAATGTGGGTGACCTGAAAGCAGCCACATTGGAAAGTCAAACTGTATGGATGGTGGCTTATCTAAAAATGCATATATGTAACCCCCTCTCCTTCCCAAGCCTATATACTCCAGCTCCTCCTCAAGACCCCAAGACCACATGCAACTGAGGCAGAATCATACACAGTTGGCTAGATACTCCGGTGAGGCTCCAATTACCCAGATCACCCCTCTGTCTATGAAGAAACATCAACAAACTTAACTCTGATGATCCTTTTTCTTTTTCTTTCTTACCTTTCTTTCTTTTTTTTTGGGGGGGGGGGCAGGGTCTCTCTGTGTAACAGCCCTGGCTGTCCTGAAATTCACTTTATAGACCAGGTTGGCCTCAAACTCACTGAGATCTGCCCGCCTCTGCCTCCTGAGTGCTGGGATTAAAGGCGTGCTCCCCCATCAGCCTCTGCTGATCATTTATAAGCAGGCACAGCTGATCTTCTGAAGAAGGCAGTTGTTTGACTTAGAGGATAGTGCTAGGTTAACAACCACCTCATTAAATGAAAGCTGAAGCCAAACTATATGTAATAATAAACTAATATTACCTATACATACAGTTAAAGTATGGAGTTTTGTAAGTTCCTGGGTAAATCTTAAAGAAAAAATAAGATACTCCGGGCAGAGGTGGCGCATATCTTTAATCCCAGCACTCGGGAGGCAGAGGCAGGCGGATCTCTATAAGTTCAAGGCCAGCCTGGTCTAAAGCGCGAGATCCAGGACAGGCACCAAAACTACACGGAGAAACCCTGTCTCAAAAAACCAAAAAAAAAAAAAAGAGGAAAACATAAGATATCCAAAAATCTTTGAGGGGAAAGATGACCTAGCAGTTAAGGCCACTTGTTGCCCTTGCAGGTCCCCAGCACCAACACTGTGGCTCACAACCATCTCTAACTCCAGTTCTGGTGGACCTGACAAGCTCTTCTGTCTTCCATAGATACCATGAATGCACATGGTGCACAAAAAATACCTATATACATACAGGTACTCAGACACATAAAATAAATAGATCTAACTAAGTACATAAAGTTTTTGAGGTGTGTATAGTCCACAGAATGATCTACTATTGCCATGCTTTTGGCTTTGAATGAGTGCAAGTAGCAAATAGAGAAAAACAGCAACACACAGTAGAACACCATCTAATTGAACAGCTAACAAATTCAGCTCAGGAAGTGCTGTTAAAACCAAACCATGACCCTGAGCCGGGTGGTGGTGCGCACGCCTTTAATCCCAACACTCGGGAGGCAGAGCCAGGCGGATCTTTGTGAGTTCGAGGCCAGCCTGGGCTACCAAGTGAGTTCCAGGAAAGGCGCAAAGCTACACAGAGAAACCCTGTCTCGAAAAACCAAAAAAAAAAAAAAAAAAAAAACCATGACCCTGGAGTTACTATTGTGGAATGATGATGATGATGATTTATTGAGCAGACAGTCCTCTCTGTCCCCTCTGCAGACTGTAACAGTCTTTTACTTCACTTATTTTTTATTTACTACCTCTAATCTAGAGATTACAGAACACAGAAAACAATGACATCTAAAAGACCCTATAAAGGCAGGCATCAGCCTGTTCTTTTTCTTAGCCTGTCTATGTCATTTGTAGCTGGAAATTAAAAACAAAAGCAAGAGTACCCAAGGCTCAGAGGTGCAGGAACAAAAGCAGACAATAAGCATGGGCCAAAGGAGACTTGAGAAGGGAAAGAAGATTCTATGTGTCGGAGAAAAACGGCCACGGAGATGCTGAGCAGAAAAATCAGGCGTTAAGACCAGCAGAGCCTGCATCTCCAGCCTCCCACCCAAGCAGGTTGTTCCCTTTTCCCCTCCAGCTCTTGCAGCTGTCCGCTGGCAGCAGCTTGTCTAGCACCTGGCAATCTTGTGGGTCTATGCTTTCCCAAGTTTGCTCTTGGCTGTTGCAGATCATCTGAGTATTCCCGATCTAGCCATCTCCCGTTGGTAGCTGGCTAGTGTTGGAGGCACTGTGATGATATCATTGGGAAAAAAAAGTATTGCAGAACATTATTTTTTAAGGTGTGTTACTTTCGTTGATGTTGCATTTGTTTAACTCTGTGAAGCTGTGTTACTGTGTCTGTCTAAAATGCCTGATGGTCTAGTAAAGAGCTAAATGGCCAATAGTGAGGAAGGAGAAAGGATGGGCTGCACTGGCAGGCAGAGAGAATAAATAGAAGGAGAATTCTGGGAGGAGAAAGAAAAAAAAGAGATGGAAGAGTGGGAAGGAGAAGCCAGAGAAGGAGAGGAGGATTCCAGGGGCCAGCCACCCAGCTACACAACCAGCAGCAGAGTAAGAAAGGTATACAAAAATAGAGAAAGGTAAAAGCCCAGAGGCCAAAGACAGACAATTTAAAGTTAAGAAAAGCTGGCTAGCAACAAGCCAAGCTTAGGCCAGTCATTTATAATTAAGAATAAGTCTCCATGTGTGATTTATTTGGGAGCTGGGTGGCGGGCCCCTCAAAAGAGTTAAAACAAACAACAACAAAAAAGGGTAAAAAACAAAAAAGAAAAACTACCATAGAGGTCTGGTATTACTGCCTGAGTTTGATATAAAAAATCCATCAACCTTATCAACTGGCATTGTTGGAGCCTCCTCTGCATCTCCCATTTCCATGATCCCATCAGGCATCCAGGGAGGTAAAAACCCAAAGAGAAAAGGGTTGGGATGTGGGACTGAATGCCTGTGGTACAGGAAATTTTAGGGGTTGGGTGATCCGCGGTACTGAGAAGTTTTAGGGGTGCATGAACCAAGATGGCAATGACATCATATGGCCCTTATCTTCTTGATGATGTCATTAGTAAAAGATGGCAAGTGTGGTGGTTTCGTAGAAAATGGCCCCCAAACAGTGAGGCACTCTTAGGAGGTGTGGCCTTGTTGGAAGAACTATGTCACTGTGGGGACAGGCTTTAAGGTCTCTTTTGCTCAAGCTTCCCTTAGTGTGACTGTCAGCTGACTTTCTGTTGCCTGCAAGATGTAGCACTCTCAGCTCAAAAGCCACATCTGCCTTCATGGCGCCATGTTCTCTGCTGCATTGATGATAATGGACTGAACCTCTGAAACTGTAAGTGAGCCACCTCAATTAAATGTTTTCCTTATAAGAGTTGCCATCATCATGATGTCTCTTCACAGCAATAGAAGAAACCCTGACTAAGACAGCAAGTAGGTTACATGGTTACTCAATCTATCTTTCTTTCTTTCTTTCTTTCTTTCTTTCTTTCTTTCTTTC
>CABHPP010000473.1:30000-32764 GCA_902168425.1 Peromyscus attwateri | reverse complement strand
TTGTTGTTGTTGTTGTTGTTGTGATCTGTCCATATAGCCTCTGGCTTTCCTGGAACTCTCTACATAGACCAGGCTGGTCTCAAACTCACAGAGATCTGCCTGCCTCTGCCTCCCAAGTGCTGGGATTAAAGGGATGTGCCACTGTGCCGGTTGGTTGCCTCAGTCTTGATGACATTACCAGCCAAGACGGCACCATAATTACTTTTTGCTTATGATGGTCTCAGAGCCATGATCAAATGGGCCCGTCCCCATCAGGGCCTGTGGTAAAGCACAAATCGTAACTGTGAATACCAAGGGGCGTTAGCTAGATCTTACTTTTGGCTCCTGGTACAAGCTCTTGCTAGGAAGGAAGTGGAAGGAATGGGAGAGATATGACCAATGCCTATAAGTGGCACTGTTGTTCGGGGAGCACATAGAGAAACTAGGAAGGAGAAAGCAACCTTGCCACCATCTAGTTCCCTGCCAAGTATGGCGTGGGCTGAGATCAGACAGATCTGTGATGCTCAGCAGTAGCAGGAAATTAAATCTTTGAAAAATTAACTTGTTAAAATAATTAAACCTGATTTAAAACCTCAGTAATATTTTTTCTCTTGCCTCACATTTAAAAAATTTTTTTAAATTAATAATTTAATTTTGCATCCCAACCACAGTATCCCCAACCTCCTGTTCTCCCAAACTCTCTCCTCTACCTCCATTTCTATTCAGAAGTGGGTAGGCCTCTCATAGATATCAACAAAACATGGCATATCAAGTTGCAGTAAGACTAAGCACCTCCCCTTGTATTAAGGCTGGACAAGGAGACCCAGTATGAGGAATAGGGTCCCAAAGCCAGCCAAGAGTCAGAGACAGCCCCTGCACCTACTGTTAGGAGTCCCACAAGAACACCAAGTTTACACAACTGTCACTTATATGCAGAGGGCCTAGGTCAGTCCCATGCAGGCTCCCTGGTTGTGGGTTCAGTCTCTGTGAGCCCCTGTGAGCTCAGAAAAATCTAAGTAATCTTGCATGGTTCTTCTACCCACTTAGAAAAGCAACTGCCTAGGGACCTCATGGTCTAAGGCAGTGTTGAACCTACCCACACCAAGCAACTGTCT
This sequence comes from Peromyscus attwateri, assembly GCA_902168425.1. NCBI lineage: Eukaryota > Metazoa > Chordata > Mammalia > Rodentia > Cricetidae > Peromyscus > Peromyscus attwateri. Next base: position 31,670 of record CABHPP010000473.1, on the reverse strand, counting down.
ATTCTCCTCCCTTCCTCCAAACCTGCTCCAAAGTCTCCCAGCTGGAGAGGGTAAGAAAAGAGAATCCCATGCTTGAGAGAAGATGGGGAGTTAAATGTAAGTTTTGAATACTTCTTTGGCATTGTTCAATCTCTTCTTAGTTGGGGCAGGGAGAGGCATGTTGAATGAGATAGAGGATTCTCTGGGTCAGGCAGGGAAGTTGGTTCACCCTATCTGAGGGAATTCACTTCTTTTCTTTATTTTTCTTGGAGTTCAATTTGTCCTGAGCATTTCCCATTTCAGTTAAAGTCCCTTAGAGTGTAACCCTCCATTCCTAAAGAGGATTCCTAAACTTGCATCTCAGTTGAGAGACTCTTATAGTTCAACCCCCTCATCTCTAAGGAGAAAGTTCCTTGCACTTCCAGTTGCTCTCAATGTCTGGAATGTCCCAACATTTAGTAATATTTTGCTGTTCTCCATAATGTTTCTTAACTTGGTCTGTGTACAACTGTGCCTGGTGGCCCTGGGACTTTCCTAGGTTCCTTCCCACATCACAAAGAAACTTTCTGTCCTGAAAGCATTACCAATCTGAAAGCCTGTCATTTGCCCAAGACCCTGGGGATCACTGCCATGGGACCATGGGACATGTCTCCTTCAAGGGAGGGGATTCAAGCCAACACTCTTCTAGATGAATTTGAAAACTGGGACCAGCCCCCAAACTGATGTTTCACACAAACACACAAAGTAAAAGTAACCCAGTAAAGCAATTTATTTTTGGAAAAAAGGGTGTTCCATGACCCAAACCAGGCTAGCAAGCATACACTGGGGTGGAAGGGTCATTTACTTTATATTCTAATGCAGGTGGTGACTGACTGTGTCATACCCCTTTAGCGTTCCACCTCACAATCTGACATCATCAGCTAGTTCATAATAGTGTGTGTGTGTGTGTGTGTGTGTGTGTGTGTGTGTGTGTGTTAGATCAAATCTTAGGAATATACACAAGAGTTTCAAAACTGGGATCTTTATGGAATATTGGCCCTTGATGAGTCTAGCCACCTTTGATACAAACAAACAAAACATTTCTCATACTGCCTTGGTATCCCTTGATGATCACTTGTATTCTGCAAGCCAAATGAATCCTTTCTACCTCAAGTTGGTTTGGGTCCATGTTTTAGCACAGAAACAGACAAGCAAACTAGGACACAATCTAGAGTAGCATTTTACCTCACTCTTCTGGAAATGTAAGGATGGGCTATAAACTTACCAGCTCTTCACGAAATGTAAGAGCATGTAAGTCAAGGGAATCACTATGTAGACCAGCCTAGCCTTGAATTCATCATCCTTCTTCCTCAGCCTGTCAAATAAACCTTAATTCCTGTAGAACGCTGCTAAGAAGGTTCATTAAAGATGTCAGTATAAATATCTATGTATAGGAAGGTAACTAACTCCACACTGCTGACATGGAGCACAGACCAACAGGACAGATTGAAGCCATTGGTCCAGGCAGATGGCAATCAGAATAAAGGCACTTTCCTAGTGAACTCATGGAGGCATTTTTGTGATTCACCCACTAACATCTTTATTTTTCTCACCAGGCAGATGATACTTGATATGTACTTGATACTCACTGTATTTCACACAACCCTCCACTGTGCATAGTATTTCTGCCCACCCCCACTTTAGTACCTTCA
>CABHPP010000473.1:0-25000 GCA_902168425.1 Peromyscus attwateri | reverse complement strand
TCTGGTGCTCCAAACTGTGTTTCATAGTCATTTGGGTCCTCAGGTGGTTAAAGTTGCCCACGGTGAGACTGTGTGGTCTCACAAAGCTCATCTCTGCCTTCTAGCACAGCAGATCCCAGCAAACATGAGGTGAGGTTTGGGAATATGACTCAGGACAAAAAGGCAGTGTGGGAGTCTCGGCGACCTTGCTCCTTGAACTGTGCCATCTTTGGAGAACTGCTCTCCACCAGAATCATGTAGCCAGCCGAATGAGGACTCCAGAAATAGGTATGACTCGCTCTCCAGACTCACCACGTTCCTAGAATTTCAAACTCATTTTTTATGGACTGTTGCCCAGGTGAGGAAAGACTTGGCCCAACCCAGAGTGGTTATGAGCCATGCCTCCCAGGGAGTTGTTCCCAAATTTGGAGTCCTTATATCCTGAACATTTCTGACAGTCCTGACTGAGACACTCTGCCTGTCTGCCTTGGAGCCTGGCAAACATTTTGGATGCAATCTAGAACTGCTGAATTAAGCTTCGTATTGGTAGGTACCAAGGTTTTAATTATTGAGTTAACTTTCGACTTTACTGAATGCACAAGCTGGCATATGCCGGGGAATGTTTCTGCTTTCAGTCTCACAGCATCTGCATTTTTCAGATGTTTGACCTTGATCTTTGACCTTGCCTCTAGAATTCAGACAGCGCTGGGAACTCTCGAAGCTGAGTGATGGGAGCAAACACTAGACAGCATTTCCTTCTTCTCTTTCTCCTTGGTCTGTATTTTAAAACCAGGGTTACCCTATTTTAGACTTACTCAGCTTCCTTCAGTTACTAATTTTACTTTAGCATGCAGTCTTGGTATGACTTTATTTTTTTTTAATTGACGCCATTAAATGTAAAAATATTACAGCTATGCCATCCCCTCGCTAAGGCAAGCTGGCATTTCCTGCCACTGTTCTCCAGATGGCTGGGAACTGTCTCTAGGTTTGTGGCTTACAAACTTTTAGGCTTGCTGTTCATGATAAGAAAAGCAGTGTTCATTTCTCTCCAGCAGCTCTTACACAAACACACTTGTGCATGGGACTGAAACCAAGTCTCAGGACACCTTATTATCCTTCCGCTCTGATAGAGGTCATGGTCTACCTCTCTTCCATTCTTAACCTGCCCCTGCACGACCCAGGAGCTAAGGCCGGCTTTTTGTTTTTCAACGGACGAAAAGCAACTCAAAAGAACATTTCTATGGAGTCATTATTTCTAACATGGCATACGTTGCCATAATTCTTTGTATTTATTGTCTCATTAAATCTTTACAGCAATTCATCTTTGCCGTGATCAAAATCACAACCATAGTAGCAATGATGAGGAACATTTTCTTAGTGACTTCTCACTATGCTGGCATGCTGCTGAATGCTTTTTATAGCACATCTATTTAATACTCTCCATTTTATAGGCAGAGAATTTGCCCCATTTTTGCAGATAAGGAAAAGGAAACTAAACAAGGCTGTGTATCTAGAAGAGGGCCGTACACCTCGGAAGTGGCGGTTGGGATTTGGGCCAAGGTTCTCTGCTTCTAGACTGATGGTTTTGGGTATTGTTCCTGGTCCATGACCTAATGCACGGTGTGGGGTCAATGCATACTTGAAGACTGAGTAAGAACTGTGCAAGAATGAGTGAAGGACACTGAGAATGTGATAGTCTCCCATGGATCTTGATCAGCCATAAGAACACAAAGAAAGCACTCTGGGCTTTGAATGCAAGGAAACATTTCATTTAAAAGATTATACATGAGTGCTTCAAACAGCTTTCCACACTTGAGTCCCACAATGGCTCTGCAAGGGGTGATGGAGAGACCAGGGTTTAGAGAAGTTAAGCACCCTGCCCCACATGACACAATCAGTACTCAAATCTGTGTGACCGAAAAGAAAACCATGTTTTTAACCACAGTGTTTAGGTACGTCTATTATTTTTATATTTCTGAGGCCAGATCTTACACTGTATCTCAAGTGGATGTGAAACTCACTATGTAGCTCAGGATAGCCTCAAACTTTGTTAATGCCCCTGCTCGAGTCACCACACCCAGCTTCTCCTATACTCACTGTGAGAGCTTCTAGCCTGTGGGTTTTGTAGGCAAAGTGAGACACAGCTGAACCTTCATTAACAATGACAGTGTATGCCAGTGATGTATTTCTCTATCAAAAAAAAAAAAAATCCAAGGTAGAAGAGTTAGCAGAGGTGCAGAGGAGGCACCTTCTAATGTATTTTATATGAGTCTGTTACTAAAATATTGCTCTATTACCTTTTCAACTTTTCTCTAAACTTAACCCCTTTCCCCTAAAAGTTAGATCTTGTTTTTAAAAACACCATGAAACATGTGAAGTGGTTTTAAGCTTCTTTAGTCATTAGGAAAGTATAAATGAAAGGCATAAGGAACCTCTCTATACCCACTAGGTATATAGGTCTGCTATACTTAGTAAAATGGAAAATAACAAGTGCTGAGAATGGGAAAACGTCAGAAGTTTCATGCAATGCATGGGGAAATATAAAACAATACAGTGGCTGTGAACAGTTTGGCAGTTCCTCCATAAGCTACATTATACACAAGCCAACCGTTCCAAGGTGTACACACCCAAAGGACAAAAACTGCACATAAATGCCCATAGCAGTATTAGTCACAATAATCAAAAAGTGGAAACAACTCAAATGCCCTTCAGTAGATAAATGCATCAACAAAATGAGCCATATCCATACAGTGGAACGTTCTTCAGCTATAAAAAGGAACTAATTACTAGCATGGCCAAACAAGGAGGGAAAGCCCACACAGAGCAACTTAGTTACTTTGCTTGTCACTGTCACAATAACAGACAAGGAGCTACGAGGGGGCGGGGGAGCAGATTCGTTTGGGTTTACAGGACCCACGATCCCTCATACTCAGGAAGGCATGGTGGCAGGAGGCTGCTGGTCACGTTGCACTCATTGTCAGGGAGCAGAGCGCAAGCGTACCCAGTCTATAAAACCCCAAGGCTGGCTAGGATGTCTTCCTTCAGCAAGACCCCAACTCATAAAGGATCTACAATCCCCCACATAGTCCCACCGGCTGGGGACCAAGTGCTCAAGCATGTGAGCCTGTGGAGGACATTCTCATTCAAACCACCACACAGTATAATTCCGTTTAGATGAAATATCCGGAATGCACACAATCTAGGAAACAGATCAGTGGCTGCCCATATCTATAGGAAGGAAAGTAAGAAGAGTCTTAAGAGTTCGGGGGAAGGGGGGGCGCCCACAGAGGCTCCCTAGTAAGACCTTATGCAAGGTCAGAAAGTCTGAGCTTGCTTTGCCCAGCAGGGCTGCATAATAGGATGATTTGGCCAAGGGTGTGGTTACCAGGTGTTTTGAAGGTCTACACTTGTTGGTACTTTATACCTCAACCTTGAAAGGGGGAGATCTTTTGCCCCTCCCCTTGCTGACATATAAAATACCCATCATGAATAAACTCTGGGCAACTGAGTATTGACCCAGGGCCCTCCCAAAGCTATCCTGTGTCTCTATCTTTTTTTTCATCTACCTCTATATTTCTTCCTATTATTTCTCAGTTCCTCCCTCCTCCCTCCAAGAACCCTTTGACAGGTCGGGGCTGGACCCTGACAGTTCTGGAATTTCTCTAAGCAGGTGATGAACTAAGATGAACATAGGATGTTACACACGGTTGACAATAGTCCACTCAGTATTTCAAAAGAACTACTATAGAGGATTTTTGAATGCTACCAAAATGAAGTTATGCCTGATAACCACTCAAAGTGCCAAGTATAAGTAACCCAAAGTGCTCTACTATGGATGAATCACCCAACCTTCCCCCGTCTAAGGCACAGAGAAACAATGGCTGAAGTAATGCTATGAGACCCGACAGATGAGAAAGGAAGCTGTGAAAGCTGACATGGCTGATGCACACGCCAACTCACAGTGGCTATGATTATCTGCACATGATCAAGCTCGTCAAAATCCATGCACAAACTGGAGAGGAGCCCCCAAAACCTACCCTTGGCAGAGGAGCTATTAGCAGTTGGTTTTCTTGGGAAAGGGTCATTTCCTTTTGGGTTATAGCAATTGGTATATTGTCCATGTCCCAGAGGATGGCCCCACATCCATGCACATATGGGCAATATTAGCTGGACTCAGGGGCTTAGCAGTAATGACAACAAAAAGAATGGATGACATGAAGTTGGGAGGCAGACCTGGGGGGACACTGGAGGGAGTTGGAGAGAGAGAGATAGTCAATTGATCAAAATTGAAAATTTCAAAGGATAAAACATAATACTAAAAAAGGTTATGTTTGAGATGACAGGTATGCCAATTACCCTTATCTAATCATTACATTTTATACATACTAATGGCTACTTTGCCAAATACATATATATGATTACTGTACATGAATTAATGAAAATATATCTTTAAATTTTTCTGGGATTGAAGATACAGCTCAGTGATAGGACACTTTCCTAGAATATAAAAGACTCCAAATTTAGTCCCAGCACAATAATAATAATAATAATAATAATAATAATAATAATAAAAATTAATTTTTATGTGAATTTTACCTGAATTTTAAAAAACTCTCTAAGCTGAACATAGTGATGCATGCCTGCTGTGGGATGTTCTGTATGACAAATATGTTAATAAATAAAGCGCTGATTGGCCGGTAGCCAAACAGGAAGTATAGGCGGGACTAACAGAGAGAGAGATTGAGGGACAGGAAGGTGGTGGAAGAGACTGCCAGCCACTGCCAAGACAAGCAGCATGTAAAGATGCCGGTAAGCCACGAGCCACGTGGCAAGGTATAGATTAATAGAAATGGGTTAGTTTAAGACATAAGAACAGTTAGCAAGAAGCCTGCCACGGCCATACAGTTTATAAGTAACATAAGCGTCTGAGTGATTATTTTATACATGGGTTGTGGGACTGCGGGACTTGTGGAACCTGGAGAGAAGCTCTCCAGCAACACATGCCTTTAATCCCAGCACTTGAGAGGCAGAGGCAGGTGGATCTCTGTGAGTTATTGGTCCACATAGTGAGCTCCAGGACAGTAAGAGCTATATAGTGAGACCCTGTCTCAAAACAAAACAAAAAAAGTTTCTAACATCATTAAAGATCATAATAATCTAAAACAACACAGAATGTGCTGGTGTATATCATATAACTTATAAAGGAAAAAATTGCATATTACAAGAAACAGTGTTCGATCAGCACATTGTCTCAGGTGTAGCCGACTCATGGCAAATTGGCCACGTGCTCCTCGGTGTAGCTGTGGCCTCGCCCAAAAGTTTGAACTTTTATAAAACATAAAATTTTGCTGTAACTCAGATGTACAGTTCACAAGCGTGAATTTTATAGAAGACAACGTCAAAAGAACTAAAGCCTCAAGCTGTCACACAATGCCTGGTGTGTCCTTACACAAGTTTGCAACCTGTCTGAGCCCAAACCATCTCCAAACACAACACCTGTGTGGTTGCTGTTAGTTATCGAAGAATACTTCTCAAGTAGGTAGGCCCTTAGCTGAAGAATGATGATGCTAGCCAGCATGTCCCTCATTCTTTCTTTCTCTTTGTGTGCGAAATGAGTGTTACTAATCGTCTTCCTGATCATTTAAAGCCAAGTGATCCAGGTTTGGAGAGAGAATCATATTTCAAATGGCTTTTTATCTCCACATGAGGCTTCCTACATCCCAGGAGAAATATTCTATGAACAAGTCTTTGAAGTAGTTTCCAAAGGAGTAGAGCAATTTATAATAACCATTATGTAGGATTATATGGAAATTTAGGCTAAATTGCTATAGCTAGAATTTTGAGGCCAGTCTCAACCTGGTGTTAAGCAAGAACAGCCATGGGATCTTTGCACTGATAGGAAAAAAAAAAAATTTTTTTTAAGAATAAAAGCTTTTCATCTCCCCCTCTGCTTGAGAGTAAATAAGCTGTCACTGTGAATATTAAGACTGCTATTTTTTTTTTTGTATCTCATATGGCACCCCCCATCCCCCAACCCCACCTCAGATAATGATGGACCAAAGCCTGACACTGTTCCAGAAGAAACTATACAGCTGCTGAGAATGGTTAGTAACCCAAAGACTGAAATGTTTAGAGGCAGAGGCAGTCCCTCTCCCAGGCACAGGCCTCTGATCCATTACGAACGGTTTCTCCCCCACTCAGCTTCGCCACCATAAGAGAATGACCCTTCCAGAGCCCTGTCCTCCAGCCTGGGCTTTTTCCCCTCTCCGCTTCTCCGGGGAGTTGAGGAACGCAGGAAAATAGCTGCAGGGTTTGGCTTCCAGTTGGTCAACCCTGATGCTAATTTCTCTATGGGACGTTTTTAATCTCCATTCTTGGCAAGAAACTGAGGAACCACAAAAGCTGCCAGCTGTATGAAAATATGCTGAAGAGCGGGGGTGGGGCTAGGGGAGGGGCGTGGAAGAGCAGGGTGTCTAGCAGGGTGTCTGGGAGTGACGGGTTTTTCAGACTTCTCATCCCTGCTTAGACGGTCTCATCTAACTACCAACACAGAAAATCTGACTCACATTTATCAAAAGGACCAGAAAACAAACAAACAACCCCCCAAAACCTGAGTTTTTTGTTTTGTTTTGTTTAATTGTTTTCTTCTCCTTTCTTTTCTTTTGGGCAGGGTCTCATTATGATAACCAGGCTGGTCTTGAACTCACAATCCTATCTCAGTCTCCCAAGTGCTGGGGGAGTATGCTTCCATACTAGGCATGAAATTCTTTTTCTTATTCCTTATACTTCATGTGACACCTCTAATTAAGCCAAGCACCCTGTGTTTGCTTAGTAGCTTCCAACTTCCTTATGCCTTCTAAAATATATACCAAGTGCCCACTGTGGACCAGATCATTTGCTACACATTATATATGGATTTGTGCTTTCATCCATTAAATATGGTTTGCATACCTAACACATTGTGGTAGCTTGGATGTAATTGGCCTCCCTAAGCTCATAGGGAGTGGCACTATTAGGAGGTGTGGCTTTGTTGGAATGGATATGGCCTTGTTGGAGGAAGTGTGTCACTGTGGGGGCGGGCTTTGAGGTTTTCTATGCTCAGGATATCATCCAGTGTCTCAGTCGACTTCCTGTTGCCTCCAAGATGTAGGACTCTCAGCTCCTCCAGCACCATGTCTGCCTGCACGCCACCATCCTCTCCATCATGATGATAATGGACTGAACCTCTGAAACTATAAGTGAGCCACCCAATTAAATGTTTTCTTTGTAAGAGTTGACGTGGTCATGGTATCTTTTCACAGCAATGAAAACCCTAAGACACACATGAAAGGCAATATTTGACTATTAGGAAAACGTCACCAACTAGATGGGCAAAGGTCTACTTTTTTTTCCTTTTTCTCTTATTCTTGCTTTATTTTTGTGTTTTGTTTTGATCTCGAAAATTACTGTTATCAACCAGCAGGCCTCAAGCTTACAGCAATCCTCCTGTCTCTATCCCAAACCCCCATTGGAAAAGCTTACATTTTTCATGGGACAATACACAAAGAAAAAAAATTGAAGATCAGTACAATGGAGGGGACATGGGAGAACTGCAATGCTCTGGGTGAAGGTGGCCATTGCTTCTTAGATGTCAAGTGAAGATGGAGTGGTTAAGTTCATATATGAGCAGAGACCTGGAGAAAGCAAGGGAGTTGATCAAATAGTTACCCAGGGAGAAAGTGTTACAAGTGGAAGGATGGCCAGGGCATAGACCCTGGGGTGTGGTATGAAGTCGAGGCAGAAACAGGGTGAAAAGCGTTGCCCCTCAAGAGTCTGGAAGGGGAAAGACTAACCAGGGATCTCCCTAGCAGCTGTCTAGTTCTAAAGTGCTATGCCAAGGGGAAAGCTCAGGCAGGTTGGAAAGATCCTGTAAAGACTTCTGACTGAGGGCTGGAGGCATGGCTTGGTTGTCTAGCAACCATAACATCTTGGCTTTGTACAGCCTAATCTGGACACAGTGAGACAAGAATTCATAGTCATCTTCTGCTACTCAAAGTTCAAAGCTAAACAACAATAAAAACAGCCTATCAAATCTAGGGAAAGGAGTGGCTTAGGCCGTAGAAACTGAAATCAAAGATGCGGAAGTTAGTGAGATAAAGAGAAAGTTGGCTCAGATTCAAGAGGAGTAAAGGAGGCCGTGCTGGCTCTAGGAGATAAACGACCACAGAGGTTGGCCAGGAGAACACAAGAGGTGAGAGCCTGCCTGAGACAACTCACTAAAGGGTCTTTGCATTTACTTAACTGATTGAATAAATATGGCGACAGGCTCTGCTCCCTGGGGGACCAAACAGAGCTACAATCCTGCTTTATTTAATTCTGTGTCCTCAGAACCTACCCGGAGAAGTATTGTACAAAAGCATTCCAGCAGTCTGATATCACCGAAAGCCTTAATAATGAAGACAACAGGTTTCTGTCGGAGTTGGGGGTTTAGAAAAGGTCAGCCAACTTGGCACTGTTCAAAATTTCGATTTCTGTTTGAAACCTGGAGATGAAAGCTGACCATAAGGCCAGCGAGATAGCCCAGTGGGTAAAAGCATTTATCACAGATGCCTGGTGACCTGAGTTCAATGCCAGGAAGTCACGGTATTTAGTTTGCTTCTCTGTGGAAGTGATAAACACCAGAGTCAAAAACAACCTGTGAAAGAAACGGTTTATTTTAGCTTACAGGTTATAGTGAGTCCATCATTGAGGGAAGCCAGGCCAGGAACTCAAGGCAGGAACTGGAAGGCAGGAAATAAAGCAGAGGGACCATGGAGGAATACTTAACTGGCTTGCTCTCCATGGCTTTCTCAGCTTGCTTTTTTTTTTCCAGTTTTTATTGATTTTTTTTAAATTTTATTTTGTGAGCATTAGTGTTTTGCCTGCATGTGTGTCTGTGTGAGGGTGCCGGGTCCCCTGGAACTGGAGTTATAGACAGTTGTGAGCTGCTGTGTGGGTGCTGGGAATTGAACCTGGGTCCTCTGGAAGAGCAGTTAGTGCTCTTAACTGCTGGGCCATCTCTCCAGGCCCCCAGCTTGCTTTCTTATGCAACCCTGGACCATCTGCCCAGGGGCAGTAACTCTCATAGTAGTCTTTGTCTTCCCACATCAATTATTAACCAGGAAAAAAAAAGGCTCCACAGAAAAGCCTACGAGGCAATCTGATAGAGGCAATTTCTCAATTGAGATTCCCTCTTCCTAGGTATCTCTAGTCTGTGCCAAGTCAACAAAAAACTAACCAGCACCTCTTATTAAGGTGGATGGAGAGAACTGACCCTGTGAAATTGTCCTATGACCTTTATACATGTTCTGCGACCATTGCACATCTCCCCATACTGATAAAAGTTTTTGTTTGTTTTAATTTAAATGTGACAATGGAAAATTTCCTCAAGAAGCAGAATCCCCAAGGCCCTTTTATTGTTTCCTGGCATCGAGGTGAGGATGAGGAACATCTGGACTAAGTGTCAGTGTTCTGGGGTGTGGGCCTCTGCTTACCTGATATATTGTGTTACAAAGTAATGTGGTTGGCTACAGATAAGACAACAAAACTTTTTCACTTTGAGATTGTGTAGTGTTTCTTTTTTCTTTTTCTTTTTTTCTTTTTTCTTTTTTTTTCCGAGACAGGGTTTCTCTGTGTTGCTTTGCGACTTTCCTGGAACTCACTTGGTAGCTCAGGCTGGCCTCGAACTCACAGAGATCTGCCTGGCTCTGCCTCCCGAGTGCTGGGATTAAAGGCGTGCGCACCTGGCTCTTTTTTTTTTTTTTTTTTTTTTGTTTTTCCTGTGTAACAGCCCTCCTGGGACTTGCTCTGTAGACCAGGCTGACCTCGAACTCAGAGATCTGCCTGCCTCTGCCTCCTGAGTGCTGGGATTAAAGGTGTGAGTCACTACCGCTCGGCAAATGCAGTGTTTCTGACCAGGACACCTTCCTTCCCTAGAAGAAAAGAGGTGATACAACTTTGGGAGAATGTACAGAGGTGGAGCCAAATCTCTTATTTTTATTTTATTTAAAAATGTGTTTATTTTGTGTGTGCGAGCAGACGCGAGTTCCTGTACCAGGGGAGGTCAGAGGACTTCTTTTGAGAGGCAGTTTAATCTTTCCACTGTGTGGATCCTGGGGGATAAACTTATTCTTTATGCTTCCTAGCAGGTTCCTTTAACCACTAAGCCATATCAATGACCTAAACCTTGTATGTCTGTAAGTTTGAAGACAAATATTTTGGAGACAATTCCTAACATTTGCTCTTTAAAAAAAATGTGGTTTTGCTATATGATCAAGGCTGGTCTCAAACTTCTGGACACAAAGATGTCTCGAAAGTAGCTGGAACTACAGATACACACAACTCTATCTGGCTCTGGATTTTCCTCTCACAGTTGATGTGACAGGTTTGATGTTTTCCACATAGGCCTCCACTTCCCCCTTTCCTACTTCCCAGCAGACCTCACGTTCCACCAGAGGAAAAGAGAATTCTCCCATGACAGGAGCAGATGTTCACTGTGCACCACTCAGTCATATTGAGTTCAGCTGGTTGATCCAGCGCTGTGCATATGACCTCCAGGGTTCTGGTTGGTCCAGCGCTGTGCATGTGACCTCCAGGGTTCTGGTTGGTCCAGCGCTGTGCATATGACCTCCGGGGTTCTGGTTGGTCCAGCGCTGTGCATGTGACCTCCAGGGTTCTGGTTGGTCCAGCGCTGTGCATGTAACCTCTGGGCTCTGGTTGGTCACATGTGGAATGCTGTGACAGAGAGGCACACTTCTTTTTGATTCAAGACAATGTGGTTGGTGGTGATGCAGATACAGTTCTGGAAAGGGGTGGCAATTCACGGGACTCACAGAGTCACTCTGGGGTCACGGCTAATGCAGAGGAAGCCAGAGCTTCAAGGATGGAAGGAAGACTCTGGTTGGTCCGGGAGCCAAACCCCACCTGGAGCCAGCCCTGCTTCTGGGCTCTTCCGAGTAAGTCCCTACATTCACTTCATTTATCATTTAAATTGAGACTTTGGGAATTGGAGGTCAAGTTTTCCTAGGAGGTAAGAAATTCAGAGACAATGTTTACCCTCTAAAATAAAGCAGTGTGATAGGTAATCAAAGTAAGGATGGAATTGCTCCGAAATCTGCCTTAAGTGTTTTCAGTGATGTTTTCAAGAGTTAATGCCGTAAATATATTAGTTAAATTTGAGTAAGTAAAAATGCATGCTTTATTTTTTGAAATTGCCAACAGCTGGAAGAGCTCAGCAGTAGAGCATGTGCTTACCATCCACGAGGCCCTGGGTTCAAGCTCCCACGTGCATGCGAGCGCGCGCGCGCACGCGCGCTCACACACACACACACACACACACACACACACACACACACACAGAGGAATGTGCAGAGGGAGGGATTTGGGAATGGGAGAGAGACAACAGTAGTAAGTAGCAAGTGTTGGTCTTTGTTACTTTCCCCTCCTCAGAGGCAAACTGTTAGCTCCCACTAAAGTTTCTAGTGGGTTCTTCATAAAATATTCTGGGCATGGATCTCCCTTTTAGTTGACATGGAGGTGCTCTATATAGCCTCTTGCTTTTCTGGCTGAGAAAAATAACTTATAGGTTATTTTGTATCTGAAAAAATTTAAGTTATATTTATTATTTATTATGTGTGTGATTTAGTGTCATAGCAGGTGTGTGGAAGTCAGAGGACAACTTTCGAGAATCTCTCTCCTTCCACCTTGTGGGACCCAGGGTTGGAACTTGGGCCATTAGGTTTGGCAGCAAGTGCCTTTAGACACTGAGCCATCTTCCTGGCCAAATATCAGAAAATATTAAAGCTGTTTCTTAGCTAACATAGTGTGACTAGCAGCCCCTCGCTCTTCGTTATATTTCTATAGACTCCACCTGTGTGAAAAAACTTTTTTTTTCTAGTAAAAGTAGTTGGCCCCACACAATGTCCATATTTCCTGAACCTCCATTTTCCCCTTTACATCAATTAACTAATAACATCAGATTGTGGAGTTGAGCTCCCACCAATGGGATGAGGCACAGTCACCACTGACTTCAGGGATACGAGACAGAGGCCCCTTTGGCTGAGTGTGCTCATTAGCTGACTTTGGGTGTTGGCCCACCAGTTTTACAAGAAGAAATTCCCTTGCTGAATTACTTCTGCCTTGTCCATGTGTTCTTTTGTGTAACACTGAGATTTCCCCAACTCTTTGGGGGCTTTCCAGGATTTAAAGTCCACCTCTGAGAGTATTCAGATACCCTTCCTTGGGGGAGGCCCACTCTGCCTCCGTGGCTGTGGCCCCCAAGTGAACAGCACTCCTGCAGATTGGCAATGCTCCCTGGACAGAAAGTTTCTCCACAACATGGAAAGGGCCCAAGAAAATACTGTGGTAACCAGGCAGCTTTCTTCGTGCACAAAACCAAAGTAGGAAATGTAAAGAATGGCAAAGTCGTTCTTGGTCGGTTGAGTTTTGATGGAGTCTGTCTAAGAGACAGCAGATGAGACTTGTCACTGACGTCAAGTGAATGTGGAGTCCTGATCCATGGTTCCATGAAAGTGTCCTTGGAACTTTTGTTTTCCAAGAGGCACCTAACACATGACATGGTAGGACATGGCCTTGTTGTGGAATATTACTTTAACTATGTAAAGATATGTTTTGTTTGTTGTGGAATATAACTTTAATGATGTAAAAGTGTTACATTTCTTTATGCTACATTTGTTTAACAATGTAAAGATGTGTTGCTTTGCCTGCCTAAGGCACCTCATTGGTCTAATAAAAAGCTGAATGGCCAATAGCTAGGCAGAGGAGGGAATAGGCAGGGCTGGTGGGCAGAAAGAATAAGTAGAAGGGGGAATCTAGGCTTAAGGGAGAAGAGAATGAGAAAGAGAGGGAGAAGCTGGAGGTCAGCCAGCCAGGCAACCACCAGCCAGACAGGCATGGAATAGGACATACAGAATGAAAGAAAAGTAGAAAGCCCTGAGGCAAAACATAGATGAAGAGAAACAGGTTAATTTAAATTAAAAAAAAAAGCTAGCCAGAAACAAGCCTAAACTAAGGCTGAACATTCATTACTAATAAGTTTCCATGTCACTGGCTGGCAGTCTGAGAAAGTCTGTTACATGGCCTCATGAGGTAATTGAGCTATTCACCTCAAAACATTCAAAATCAGAGTGCAACAAAAGCCTCCATTAGGGAAGACTGAGATTCTGATTAGCTATGGGAGTATAAGAAATCCGAGTTATGTGGGGTTGGGACTCTGATGGTTAACTCTCACAAAGCCTGGATGGGGAACAGTTAGGTAAAAAGAATTAGCTGTAAGGAAACAGACCAACTTCTCTGGAAGACCAAAGGCTCCCCTACCCCATTTTATATTCATAGGTCTGTCTTATTTTAGTCCACACCAGGCTCGGGCAGGACAAAATAACACCAAGGTCACTTTCTCCTTCCCAGTTTCCTCATATCCCCAAACAACAGCAGCATCTATGGTGTTGGACACACTTCCCCATTCTACAATCTACTCTCACGGGCTCCCCTTCCCAGCAACAGTTTGCTCTTCCCCAGGAACTGAGGGGAGATCAACATGAGTGCAAAGAACACTGCTTGGTGTTCACAAGAAACAGTTGTGGTAAGGCTATGGACTCCTTTCTTTTTGGGCGAGACTATGGATTTTCTCCCCGTTTCTTTCCTTTGGTTTTTTGGGGGAGATGGTGAGGGGGATGAGAGAGTGCTTGCCAGTGCCCTTTCCCCCTCCCAACTGTACATTTTGTGTTCCTTCCTGCCCTGCTTGTATTCCATTGTAGAGGTGGATAAAATGATTACTAATTACCACATAACAGGTGATCTTGAAATCTGTTTCACCAAAGAAATTAGTCCATTACTGTAGTAGAATATTATTTTAAGGTGTGTTACTTTTGTTTACGTTGCATTTGTTTAACTCTGTGAAGCTGCATTACTGTGCCTGTGTAAAACACCTGATGGTCTAATAAAGAACTGAATGGCCAATAACAAGGCAGGAGAAAGGATAGGCAGGGCTGGCAGGCAGAGGGAATATATAGAAGGAGAAAACTGGGAGGAGAGAGCTAAGATCTAGGAGCCAGAGATAAAGGAAGACTCCAGGGGCCAGCCACGTAGTTACACAGAGAGCCGCAGAGTAAGAGTAAGACTTACAGAAGTAAGAAAATGGGAAAAGCCCAGAGGCAAAAGGTAGATAGGATAATTTAAGATAAGGAAAGCTGGCTAGAAAATAAGCCAAGCCAAGGCTAGGCATTCATAAGTAATAATAAGCCTCTGTGTGTAATTTATTTGAGAGCTGGGTGGTGGGTCCCTCCCAAAAAAACAAAAGCCTCCAACAACACAATACTTTAAAATTTAGCCTCAGGCAAGTTCTTAGGATGTGGGCAGAAAGCATCCAAATTCTTTGCCAAAAATCACAAGAATAGTCTCTAACCCAGTTGTTAATATTCTTCTTCTCTGATACCTTCCATAGCACACATTGCTCTCAGTACTACTATCTTTCAGCCTTCTACTAGGATGACCCATAGTGTCCCACTTACAGCATCCAACTGCTAGAAAAGTCCATAGTTTCAAGGTCTTCCACATTCATCCAAAATCCAATATGATCAGGATGCTCACAGCAATACCGTACTGTTGCCAACTTTTGTATTAGTTGCTTTGCTGTGATAAAATACCATGACCAAGGCAACTTATAGAAGGAAGAGTTTATTTTGGGCTTATGGTCCAGAGAGTCAAAGTCCATGATGGTAGAGCAGAGGTAGCAAGTGGCAGGTGGTGGTGGGAGCCACAGCTGAAAGTTCACATCTTTCTGTTTGAACCACAAACACCAAAGAGAGTACACTCAGAATGGTCTGAGTCTTCTGAAATCTTAAGGCCCATCCTCAGTAACACACTTCCTCTAGCAAGGCCACACCTTCTAAGACTCTCTAGCCATCAACTTGGGACTAAGTATTCAAACTACCAAGACTATGAGTTCCAGACAGCCAGGTCTTTTATACAGAGAAACCCTGTCTTGGAGGAAAAAAAAAAGTTCCAGTGTACTTTTGGGTCTTTCAGCTAGGCTTCCTGAAGCAGAATACTGACTGTCATGACCAACAACCCCATCTAGATGGAAGAAGCCAGATTCATTATTGCCCCAACTCTATTAGGGCAGATAGGGGTTACTTCTTCAGAAAGAGGGGAGATGATTTTTAAAAAATGTATGATAAAGGGGGAAAATTGTGAGGAATGGTTTTGTTTTGTTTCTATCAAAGGTAATTAGCTCTTCAAGGGCTCCGTATTTCCTGAACTGCCCCTTTCTTCTTTGTGCCATTAGCCAATTGTGTCTGATGATGACATAGATCTCTCACCAGTGGGATGATGTAGTCACCAGGGCTAAAAGGCAGAGGACATTTTGTCTCAGAGTCTTTGCTAGCCTAGTCTGGGTTCTGTGGTACCCTTTTTGCCAAAAGAAATCACCATGTCAAATTGCTTTGTGTATGTGTTCTTTTGTGGGGCACTGAGATTATTTTCCCAATAATATGGGAAAGGATGAGCTGCTAAGTTTATTTAATCAGTGAAATGCAGCAGCAACAGCAATAGCAGCAGCAGCAGCAGCAGCAAACACCTGCAAACGATTGCAGGCTTTCTTGTTTTTCTTTTGTTTTGTTTTTTCAGTTCTTCAACCACTTTAGCCAATCTCCTGCAGAGAGCTCTTTAGGCTGGAACCTTGAGTTACCTCATGCAAAACTGCCCCAAATGTTTTTGTATCTGCTGCTTTGTTTGACAGCTGTGTGACGGTGCTCTAAACAATAGCATATGTAAACAAAGGCTGTTGAACCAGAACTTTGCATTTGAGACACTTGGAGGATTCAAACTCTTTTTGTTGTAATTGGTTTGGTTTGGGCATGTAACACTCTTTGCTCCTCCATGTATATGGATTCCTTTTCCTTTTTCACTGAACTATCTATTAGTCAGCATGTACTTATGTATGTGGAAGTTTCTGTCCTACAAGCTGCTCCCAAGTAACCACACAGAGGCTTAATATTAATTATAAATGCTCAGCCGATAATAGCTCAGGCTTGTTACTAGCTAACTCTTACATTTTCAATGAACCCATATTTTTATCTATGCTTTGCCACATGGCTTGGTACCTTTTTGTCCATCTTGTTTCTCTCTATATTGGCTCACTACACCCCTGATTCTACCTTTCTTCTTCCCAGCATTCTCTGTTTGGCTCTCCCCCTAACCTTATCCTGTCCAGCCATTGGCCAGTCAGCTTCTTTATTAAACCAATCACATTGACATATATTCACACAGTGTAAAGGAATATTTCATATACTTATTGTGATAGAATATAGGATACTTATCCTTCCATCCAGGGCCTCATGTTATACATTCTCCTGAGAGCTGGCAATGGGGCTGATAAGTGTAGCATCTTCAGCGGTTTTTAAGAACTAACATTAAACAGATACTGGTTACCGTGTTTCTGTTGTTACTGCTATAGATACTTGGTTTGGGACCTGTATCAGAAGGGGCCATTACCCAGTTAGACAACTGAATATTTATAAGGGATACAGGCAATAGGAGCCCCTCAAAATAGAACACTATTACTGAGCCCTTATTTCATATAGACATGCTGTGGGATGTTCTGTATGTCAAATGTGTTGCTCTGATTGGTTAATAAATAAAACACTGATTGGCCAGTAGCCAGGCAGGAAGTATAGCGGGACAAACAGAGAAGAGAATTCTGGGAAGTGGAAAGCTGAGGCAGAGAGACGCTGCCAGCTGCCGCCATGACAAGCAACATGTAAAAGATACCGGTAAGCCACAAGCCATGTGGCAACTTATAGATTGGGTTAATTTAAGATGTAAGAACTAGATAACAAGAAGCCTGAGCCATTAGGCCAAAGAGTTTAAATAATATAAGTCTCTGTGTGTTTACTTGGTTGGGTCTGAGCAGCTGTGGGCTAGGCAGGAAAACTCTGGCTACATAGACAGAATTCAGTAAATAACTACCCGTTACCTACTACAGGAGCGGTAATGAGTCCTGTAGTTTGTTCCTTAATTCATTAATTATAACATTACTTATTTTGTACTTTAAAAAAACACTTAGTTTCCTCTTGTTTTTATTTTTCTTTAATCGCCAAATATGGAAGAACTAGTGATGGGTTATCATTTGTAGTAGGGTGTGTGTGTGTATGTGTGTGTGTGTGTATGTGTGTGTGGTGTGGGTATGTGTAAGTATGTGTGGGTGTGTATGTGTGTGTATGTATGTGTGTGGGTGGGTATGTGTAGGTATGTGTGGGTATGTGCGTGTGATGTGTATATATATGTGTGTGTGTGTGTATGTGTGGTGTGGGTATGTGTGGGTATGAGTGGGTATGTGTGTGTGATGTGTGTGTATATGTGTGTGTGGGTATGTGTGTGTGATGTGTGTATATATATGTGTGTGTGTATATGTGTGTGTGTGTGGGTATGTGTGTGTGATGTGTGTGTATATATGTGTGTGTATGTGTGTGTATGTGTGTATGTGTGTGTATATGTGTGTGTGTGTGTGTGTGTGTGTGTGTGTGTGCACAGTTATCTGTGAAGGCCAGAGGCTGACATATGTCTTCCTCTATTACTCCCCACCTAATTTTTTTGAGAACAGGTATATCACTGAACCACAGCTAAGGCCTGGGACTGCAGCTTAGTGGTAGAGCACCTGCCTCAAATACATGAGGTCTTAGGTCCAGTTCCTAGTCCTGAGGGGAAATGGAGCTAACCGATTCAGTAGACTGACTGGTCAGCAAACTCAGAGGCTCTGCCTGTCCCTACTCTGACACGACTGGAGTTACAGATGTGTGCCATTGCACCTGGCTTTTACATGAGTGCCAGGGATCTGCATTCAGGTGTTCGTGTTTCATGACAAGCACTTTACCCAATGAGCAATTCCCCAAGGCCCTGGAGTGTTTTTATAGTTGTAACATTTCATTCCACCACATAATCCCCACAATATTAAAGCCTAAGATGTTAGAGGCATTGCTAGGGAAATGAGTTTGGACTCATCTGTGGCCCAGATGCACTGTTCCTGACAAAGTGGTATGTTATTAAAATACTTTACCTATAAGGAAATCCATGATCACAATCGTTACAACCAAACCTAGAAAGAGCTATTAAAAAGTTTATTTACATCAGGCCGCACCCTTATAATCTTGGGCTTCACATGTCTTTCTTTAAAGAAAAATTTAAAAATATTTTATTTTCCACTTTCATACACATATACATGTGCCTATCAGTGTGAGGTGTGAGTGTATGCAAACATGTGTATGGGTGCTCAAGGAAGACATTGAATCCCTTGGAGCTAGTTATAGGCAGCTGTGATCTGGGAATTGAACTCATGTCCTTTGGAAGAGCAGCAAGGTCTCTTAATCACTGAGTTATCTTACCAGCCCCATATCTCTTCTCTTTACTTTCTGTTCATGCTTTTTATCAAGCATATGTGTGTGTGTGTGTGTGTGTGTGTGTGTGTGTGTGTGTGTGTGTATACACACACACACATGCGGAAGAAATATATGTGGAAATATATATATCTTGTTTTTCTCCTCCACTGGACTCAAAATTCATTGGTGAGATCAGTCTGTTTGTCTATCAATTTTCTCTCCGTGTTGAACACTGCATAGGTGTCCAATAAATTGAATTTATATTTGGCCACAAACTAGTCAAATAAACCAAGGCAAGAGTAGTTTGTTGTTTCAGATGCTGTTCCTGTCACCGGGACAAAGCACCTGATGAAGGCAGCTTGTGGCAGGAAGGGTTTGTCTTGGATGACAGTTGGAAATTGGGGAAGGCATGACGGCAGAGGCAGACGAGGCTGGCGCATTATGTCCTTAGTTAGTAAGCACAAGGAGAGGAATGCCGGCTCTCAGTTTGCTTTCTCCTTGTGTTCGGCCTTTGGAATGGTGGTATTCTCATTTAGGTGGATTTCCCCTCCTTGGTTAAACCTTTCTGGGAATACCCTCATCGTCACACCCAGAGGTATGTTTTCATGGTGATTTTAGATTCAGACAATTTGACAGTGAAAGTTAACTATAACATTTACATCATAAAGTCAAGCCAAAAGAGTAACACAAACAATGACTGTGGTAAACGGAGAACACAATGGCTCATATAGGAATCCAGTGCAAAAGAAGCAGCAGCCTGGCAAGGGCTAGGAGTTTCTGGAGATGATGAGGTCTCACTATATAGCCCAGTCCATCCCAGAACCCGTCATCTTCCTGCCTCAGCTTCTCAGATGATGGGATTACAGGTGCGGACCATCATGCTCAGGTTATGGATTTCTTTATGTTTAATTTTATTGACAGGTCCCGTATTTGTGCCTGAGGGCCAGGAAATGTATTTCTTCATTTGGTCAAAGGAGGCACCCACCTTCATCAGCTTCTGAGAAAACATCCTGAGATGATTGCATTCCATGTACTGTCAAGACATTGTGACAGAGCCCATCATAAAAAAAAAAAAAAAAAAAAAATGACTTGTAGACCTGAATGGACCCTTTCATCAAAAGACCTTGAGACATCGTACAAATGATAATTCTCTCTTTCATCATCCCCTCTGAGGTAAGAATATTTTTCTTCATTCATAACTTAGTCTATATAAAATCATTTCTCCCAGACTCCCCAGTCATAGCTGGCATCAGCCACCTCCTGAGCTATGTGTCAGTTGACAAATAAATCACATTGTAAAACAAGAAAAACTTAAATTAGGGGAAAGTTATGTTGGGGCTATTGAGAGACCAAGTCATTAGGGACTTTTGGATTTCAAACAAAAATTCCCTAATGATGAGTGGAAATATACTCGAGGAGTTTCAAGAAAAAAAAAAAAAAAACGTGTTCAGTTATATGTCATATTTTAATTCCATTTTTAATATTTGGATGAACCAAGAGAGAAATGGGCTTCAGAATGCATTCTGAAGTTGTAGGTGACCTGGAGCCAAAATAAAGAATATCTGACCAGCTATACATTCTCAGAGGAATGATAATAAAAATCTTAATCTGGGAGAATGTTTCATTTTATTGCTCAAATCCATGGAAGTTCACCATGGCTGATCAAACTTTTAATATCTGGTCACAACAGGACATCACTCTTGATGATCCCCAGCTGCACAGTACGTGCTTGAAATTTTCATTCCCACCCTTGTGCTGCCAGGGAGGGATCCTGCATCTTTTCGGTCTTATACAGTTTTTAAACATTGGTTCACAAATCATTTCAAGTGTCAAGAAAAATGATCAGCACAAAAACTCCCACATACCCATGAACTGAATTCACCAATTAGTGCCATTTTGCCTATCCATTCTTCATATATAAAAATTTATTCCTATTGGTGACTGAGTTGTATTCACTATGGAGCATTACCTATCAGCCTTTGTGTTCTCTGAGAACATGGGTATCCTTGTATGTAACCACACTGCACTTATCTACTGAAGGTAAATAAGTATTAATCGATACTTTTATTGAATCTACTGTCCACATGCCAGTTTTGTCAACTGATTCAATAAGGGCTTTTATTAATTTTTTTAGTACAGGATTCAGATCAAAATCAGATATTACATTGTGACTGTCTTCTTCAATTTTGATCAATGCCTTTCTTTTTTTTTTTTGGTTTTTCGAGACAGGGTTTCTCTGTGTAGCTTTGCGCCTTTCCTGGAACTCACTTGGGAGACCAGGCTGGCCTCGAACTCACAGAGATCCGCCTGGCTCTGCCTCCCGAGTGCTGGGATTAAAGGCGTGCGCCACCACCGCCCGGCTAATGCCTTTCTTTATATTTCATAATAATGACATCTGGAAGAACACTGGCTCATTCCTTTGAGAGGGCAAGAGCAATGAACTTTATTGATGATACCAAGACAGTGAGCTTCCCCAAGCCCCTCCCCTTCTTCTAGGTATCTGGGATGGAAGCTGTGAGGTCCACATGCTCAGCATCAGGAGCTGAGTTGGGATAGGGCCTCCTCAGCAGCCAAGGGCCTCTCTCATCCTCTCTGTTCTTGCTAGGCCGAGTGGTCCAGAGCTTCTTATTTCTTAGAGGCCATGTGGTCTATGAGGTCTACCACCCTGTTGCTGTAGTCATGTTCATTACCATACCACGAAATGAGCTTTACAAAGTTGTCGTTGAGAGCAATGTCAGCCCCAACATCAAAGGTAGAAGAGTGGGTATGGCTGTGAAAGTTGCAGGAGACAACCTGGTCCTCAGTATTTCCAGGACACCCTTGAGTGGGTCCCTTATGCCTGCTTTACCATCTTCTTGATGTCATTGTACTCGACAGCTTTCTCTAGGCAGCATGTCAAATCCATGAAGGACACACTTAGGGTAGGGGCATGGAAGGCCATCCAGTGAGCTTCCCATTCAGCTCTGGGATGACCTTGTCCACAGCCTTGGCAGAGCCCATGGATGTAGGGATGATGTTTTGGGTATCCTCATGGCCATCATACCACAGCTTCCCAGAGGGGTCATTCATAGTTTTCTGTGATCATGAATCTCTACACAGTGCCAAAGTTGTCATGGATAACCTTGGCCAGGGAGGCTAAGCGGTTAGTGGTGCAAGAGGCATTACTGGCAATCTTGAGTGAGCTGTCATACTTCTCACAGTTCACACTCATCACAAGCATGGTGGCATCAGCAGAAGGGGCAGAGATAATGAACCTTTTTGCTTCACTTTTCGAGTGGACCCTGGCCTTCTCCATGGTGGAGGTGACATCAGGAGACTCCAAAACATACTCAGCACCAGCATCACCCCATTTGATGTTGGCTGGATCTCACTCCTGGAGGATGGAGATGGCCTTCCCACTGATAACGAGGTTCCCATGCTCAGCCATAACTGTGCTGTAGAACTTATACTGGATTCATGTAGACTATGTAGTTGAGGTCAATGAAGGGGTCATTGACAGCAACAATATCCATATTGCCAAAGTTGAAGGCAGCCCTAGGGATCAGGATCCCAAAATGGCCTGATTTTTTCACTCCAACTTCCCCATTAAAGCAGCGCCTGGCATACAGGCTTAGTGCCTAGTGAAAGTCCTCAGGGCAGCCTTCCTATCACCAAACACAGTGTGCCAGGTGGAAGAGGACCACATGCCAGTCTAAATGGCAGCCACCCCCTTTCTTTCTCTTCTGTCTTTTAATCACATTCACTGTAATTATAAGATGGGAAGTAATTATGCAGTTGTTGAAAGCCTGCCTTTTCCAGAAAAGTAGGATTTCCCAGCAGACATCAGGGAGACTCCTGCAAAGAGCATTTGGTTTATCCCCCAAACCTTAACACTCACCGAGTGTTCTGCCTTTTTTCCTTACTTAGGTCAGTGCTTTTCATTTTCTTTCTTTTGCTGTTCCTTCCTTCTCTCCACACTGTGGGATACAATGGCTTGCTTAGATTCTGCTGAGCTGAAATTGTGGAGTTCTTGATAAATTCTCCATCATCTAAACATTCTACACCCATTTTGAGAAAGTAAACATTTTAGAGGGTGTGTTGTTAGTCTACTTAAGAAAATCATCGGTGCCTTGCTTTGGCACCTTTTGCTTATAAGCAATGAGTTCATGGCAGGCAAGTATGTACTGCGGTTTAGTTATCATTTAGAGAACAGAAACTGTTTTTGTTTACTTTGCTTTCATCCCTCTTCAACCATCTTCCAACCACAGACAATGTAATGGATGCTTAGAGAGAAGTCACTAGCCCAAGGTCAAACAGGTGGGATTTGAACACAGATCTCGAAGTTCTGCTCTCGCTGGATCACTCTCTGCCAGGCTCATTTGATGTATATTGGTGCCTATTGCCCCGCACCCTAGCAGGCAGACTAAACATGTGCTTGGGAAACAGCAAAGCAACACACACACACACACACACACACACACACACACACACACACGTGAGGGTGGGGTGGGGACTTGGTAAAGTGCTTGCTATGCAAGAATGAGGACCTGAGTTTGGGTTTTCTGCACTTATGTAAAGAAACGCCAGGCACAGCAGTGTGTTCCTGTAATCCCAGCACTGACAAGGCAGGACAAGGAGGATCCTTGAGACTTACTGGTCAGCAAGTCTAGCTGAATTGTTGCACTCCACATACAGTAGGAGATGGAGTCCCAAAGATAAAGTGGGCAGTGACTGAGGAAGACATGCATCATGGACCTCTGACCTCCACACATGGACATATGTACACGTTCATGTACACATGTAGGAATGTGTCTACACACACACACACACACACACACACACACACACACACACACAAAATAATGAAATGTATGCTATACCAAGAAAATGAGTGATGGGATGCTCATCTTCTTTTCATTTCTTTTAAGGTTGTTTTTATTTTGAAATACAAGGGAGATGTGGGAAGGGGCCACTGCTGTCTCTCTAGGCCTCAGAACCCTCTTAAAATTCTAACTCCAGTTCTGGGCCCTTTAAAAATAATAAAACGGTGTTTCATTTTAAAATATCCTTTTCATTACTTTAGAGAGAGCTTCCCTCACATGGAGCTAATGAGCTTTCCTGGCAATACATGGCTGGAGAGAATGTGCTTTCCAGTGACTGCTCTCCAGGTACTTTGAGTGATAAGAGGAGCTCCCGGGAGAAAACAAGGGACATGGTAGTGCACACAGTCTCTGTTTCAGGATGCTACATGGGGTTTCCCGAGTGACATTGCTTTCGGACTTTTCGTTCTTTATGCTAAGTCAAGGATTTGACTTATGTAAGCTAAGGATTACATTTTCACTTTATATTCTGAGGAAGTGCTCTTCTCTATACTTAATAGGTAACTGTACTTATTACTGAAGTTTATTTCCATGTTTCTTCTCAACCTCCTCCTCCTCCTCCTCCTCCTCCTCCTCCTCCTCCTCTTCTTCTTCCTTCTCCTCCTCCTCTTCCTCCTCTTTTCCCTTCTTTTGAAACAGGGTCTCACTATGTAGCTCTAGCTGGCCTGGAACTCACTGTGTAGATCAAGCTGGCTTTGAACTCACAGAGCTCTCCCTGCCTCTGCCTCCCACATGCTGGGTTAAAAGGCATTCATCACCATGCCCAGCTTAGGGTTTATTTCTTTAAAAATCATTTTATACCACTGGGGCCATCGGGGAATAAGTTGAGGGAAGATGTTAGTAGGGATATGAAAGGAATTTTGTTAAGGGAAGATTCATGAGATCGTCTATCAACTCGAATCTACTTCCTCCTCCCCCCACCCCTCTCTCTTAGTCTGCTTTCCTTTTTCTTTGTGTCTCACATACAGGGTCTCACAGAATCGCAGGCTGGCCTAGATCTTGCTGTGTAGTTGAGAATGACCTGGAACTTCTGATCCTTTAGCCTCTAGGTCCCAATCTTCTACCTCGAGGATTGCTGGCCTGTGCCACCATGCCTGGTTTATGGGATGCTGAGAACTGAAGCCAGGGTAGTGGCTGCATCTTCGCCTTCATCATCTTCTTCTTCTTCATTGTCTTCTCCTCCTCCTCCTCCTCCTTCTCTAGGGTTTCTCATTTTGTAGATCAGGATGGCCTTGAATTCACAGATTAAAGTGAATTCACTTTAATCCCAAGTGCTGGGATTAAAGGCAAGTACCACCACCACTCAATGCCAGGGCTTCTTGTATGCTAGGCAGGCAAGTAATTTTACCCACCCAGTTACACCCCCAGCCTCATATGTTTCTTTTATATCTGTGATTCACTGTTCCTAAATATAATTGACCTCATTAAAATTATATATATGTATATGTACTCAATGTTGTTTGCCTCAAAAAAAATCACGAGATCAGAAGTCCCCTTTTCTATTTTACTCATATAAACAGGTGAACAATTGTTGTCTAGTAAACAGGCGTATGTTTATAATAAATGGGGTGAGATTGTCCTGCCTGATGGCTGGTGGCCATGCCAGCTGGTGACAATAGCCATGCCCGTTACTGATGGAGCAGTTGTTATTTGTAGGAATGTCAGAAGGTATTTCAGTCTCACCTAATTCTGACCTCAAACCCCAGGGCCAGTCACTGGTCTAATCTGCTTTAATAGATTAAGATAGTGAGC
>CABHPP010000471.1:12787-35315 GCA_902168425.1 Peromyscus attwateri | reverse complement strand
CAAACAAAAGTAAAATATATATTAAAAGAAAAAAAACTGGCCTGACAAGACATGTCTGTAATCCCGCTGGGGGAGTGGGGACAGGCAGGTCCCTGTAGCTCACTGGCCATTCAGCTTAGGCAGTTGGTTAGCTTGAGATTCAGTGAGAAACCGTGCTTTAAGATAGAAGGAGGTGGGGAGTGATTGAAGGAGATGCTCCACTCACTCACATGTACACACACATGTATGAACACAGCCCAGGCACATACTGCACACACACACATAGAATCAGAACTGGGATCTGTCTGTTTTGCTGCTGGTTTAGGTTTTGCCCCCACCCCACCCCGTTTTACTTTGTTCCTAGGAAGGGCTCACCTTCAGGGATCTGAAGTCATAGAAGCAGGAATGGCTGACTAACTCAGTCCTCTTGGCCAGTATAGGTAGAAGCCCTTCAGGCACAGCTGGGAGAGCAGACAAAGCTTTCCAGAGAACAAGTTGAAGGGCTCATGGAGGACAGACGGATTCGAATTGAGGAGATACAAGTTCAGCACCAGAGAAATCAAGACAAAATCAAAGAGCTGACGAAAAGGTGAGGACTCAAGAATTACGGTCCTAACAGGTATCCTGTTTTTCTGAATGGCTTAGGAGATCGCTCTGCTTACTGTTAAGAGCACATCTGGATTCAGTTCCCAGCATGCACATCAGGTGGCTCCCAACCATGTGTGACTCCAGTTCCAGGGGATCTGGCACCGCCACTCAGACATATGTGCAGGCAAACCACCAATAAAAGAGAAATAAATTATTAAAAAAAAAAAAGATTAGTGGTTATGGGGATGGAGAGATGGCTCAGCAGTTGAGGGCATTCGCTGCTCCTGAGAAGGACCCTAGTTCACTTCCTGGCACCTGTGGCCTCAGCCCCTCCCATGTTGCTTTAGTTCAGTTTGTGCTTCAGTCAGACTAATAATTTGAGGAACAATTGATTCAGCAAGCACATCACTAGGCGCAGTAACCCCTGAACTGAAGACTTACTCAGACCAAATCCACATTCCCGTAATGACTATAATGATTAGTGTGCCTTTCTTTTCTTTTCTTATTTTTTTCGAGACAGAGTTTCTCTGTTTAACAGCCCTGGCTGTCCTGGAACTCACTCTGTAGACCAGTCTGGCCTCGTACTCACAGTGATCCACCTGCCTCTGCCTCCCAAGTGCTGGGATTAAAGGCATGTGCCACTATTGCCCAGCTAGCATACCTTCATGATGGCCCTTTGTTCCCTAGGGCTTTTCTGTTCAGTCTCTGTCCTACCCTAAGTCCGATAGTAGCCAGAAGATAGGCATGTTGCATACTTGATGATCCTTGCTAAGTTGCATGTAACCTTCTCCTTTCCTCATTAAACATGCTTAATTGGTTTTAATTTTATTTTTATTTTTGAGACAGGATCTCACTGTGTAGCCCTGGCTGGCCTGATCCTCTGTTTAGTGGAGGTTGGCCTTGAAAACACAGAGAGAGATCCTTCTGCCTCTACCTTCCCAAGTATTGGAATTAAAGGTATCCATCAGCACGCTGGCCTCATGTTTAATATACGTGTGTGTATAAGTGTGCAGGTGTGTGTGTGTGTGTGTGTGTTGTATGGAGGGCAGAGGTCTAGCTGTTTCTTGTTTCTTGAGACAAGGTCTCTCACTGGCCTGGAACACAGTGATTAGCCTCAGGGATTTGCTGTCTTCATCTCCCCTGCTCTGGAGTTGGAAGTGTGTGCCACCATATCTGGCTTTTTCATGTGGACTCCGGGGAGAAGTTCAGGTCGTCCTGCTTATACAGCAAGCACTTTACCAACTGAGCTTTTTTTTTTTTTTAATATTTATTTATTTGTGTGTATGGGTGGTTTTTTTTTTTTCCCCCCGAGACAGGGTTTCTCTGTGTAGCTTTGCGCCTTTCCTGAATCTCACTCCGTAGACCAGGCTGGCTTCGAACTCATAAAGATCTGCCTGCCTCTGCCTCCCGAGTGCTGGGATTAAAGGTGTGTGCCACCACCACCCGGCAGGGTGTTTTTTTTTTAAATAAAGATTTATTTATTTTATGTATGTGAGTGCTCTATCTGCATGTATGACTTTATGCCAGAAGAGGGCATTAGATTCCACTAGAGATGGTTGTGAGCCACCATGTGGTTGCTGGGAATTGAACTCAGGACCTCTGGAAGCGCATCCAGTGCTCTTAACCATCTCTCTAGCTCCATGTATGGGTGTTTTGCCTGCATGTTTGTCTGTACACCACATGCATGCCTAGTGCCTGAGGAAGCAGGAAAAGGATGTCAGATTCCATGAACTGGAATTACAGATGGTTGTGAACTGCCATATGAGTGCTGGGAATTGAACCTGGGTCCTCTAGAAGAGCAGCAGATACCTTTAACCATTGATCCATCTCTCCAGCCCCAAATTTATTTATTTTTTGAGACAAGGTCTCTAGCCAGGCTGGTCTCAAAATCCCTATATAACCAAGGGTTTACCTTGAACAATTTAGTCCTCTCTCTACTTTCCAAGTGCCAAGCTTACAGGAATATTCCCCTGTAGCCCATTTATTTGGTGCTGAGGATCGAACCCAGGACCTTGTATATGCTGGACCAACTGAATTACATTCTCAGCCCTAATTTTATTCATTTTTGGCTTTTTTTTTTTAAGATAGTATTTCATTATTTAGCTTTGGATGGCCTTGAACTCATAGAGATCTGCCTGTCTCTACCTCCCAAATTCTGGGATTAAAGTCGCATACCACCAGTCCTGGCTATTTTGGGGTGGAGGGTGGTATTGGTATTGGGTATTAAACTTGGGGCTTCATGCATGCAAGACAATTACTATACTACAAAGCTATACTCCAGCTCATAATATGTGATTTAAAAATAAACAAAAAAGATTCATTTTAGTTATTTATTATTTGTGTATGGATGAATCTGTGTATGTATGAGTGCAGTTGCCCATGGAGTCCAGAAGAGATCAGAGCAGTGTAAGCCATCTCCACCCAAATAATGGTGACTTTATATTAGTTTTCCAGCATGTAAAAAGCCATCCTGCGTGTTGTACAGGTCTGCTCAGTTCCTTTCGTTAGATGCATCATCCTAAGGCTATTGAGTGGCCTGAAACTCTAGGCCATTAATGACTGTCCTTGGGTGTCACTTTTTTTTTTTTTTTTTTTGCTGTTATTTTATGTATGTTTACAGTGCTTGGTTTTGAATCTAGGACTACATACAAGCTAGGCAAGTGTTCTAGTATGTGAGCACATCAGCCCAGCTGTGATATTTTAAAATGTTTTTATTAGCATATATTAATTATACAAATTATATATAATGGATTTCATTCTGGCATTTTCATTCATATACATAATATAGTTTGATCATATTCACCCCCTTTACTTTCTCTTGTCCCCTCCTACTCCGTAATCTAGGGTTTGTTTGTTTGTTTGTTTATTTTACAGTGTTCTGCCTGCATGCCACAAAAGGACACCAGATCTCATTACAGATGGTAGTGAGCCACCATGTGGTTGCTGGGAATTGAACTCAGGACCTCTGGAAGAACAGCCAGTGCTCTTAACCTCTGAGCCATCTCTCCAGCCCCTAATCTGGATACTTTCAAACCAGTTTGTAATTGTGAACATAAAAGTTGCATATGTGTGGGGGCTAGAGAGATAGCTCAGTGGTTAAGAGCACCAATTGCTCTTCCAGAGGACTCGGGTTCAATTCCCAGCACCCACATGGAAGCTAACAACTGTCTATAACTCCAAAATCTGACACCCTCACTCAGACCTACATGCAGGCAAAATGCCAATGCACATAAAATAAAAATAAATAAATTAAAAAAAAAGTTGCGTATGTGCCCTGCTACTCAGGAAAGAACTATTATTTGATCAGTCGGGAGTTATAGTGATTGCTCTATGGTATTTAATGCTCTTGCAGGCAATTGCATCATTTACTATAGTAAATACTTTTCTAGACGTTGGTAATAACCCAATAAAGTTGCCAACTTCTGAGGATATTCTTTTTTAGAGATACAAACATCATTTTTAAAAATTATTTATTTATTATATATACAGTATTCTGCCTGCATGTGCCCTTGCAGGCCAGAAGAGGGCACCAGATCTCACTGTGATGGTTGTGAGTCACTATGTGGTCACCGGGAATTGAACTCAGGACCTCCAGAAGAGCAATCAGTGCTCTTAACCACTGAGCCATCTCTCCAGCCCCAAACATCATTTTTTTTTCTTTTAATTTCAAGTATCAAGAACAGTCATCAGGACTAGTCAGTGCTTTTGTATTTCCAGTAGTTGGTACTGTCATTGTTCTGGTGGTAAGGAAAAAATTCAGCTATCTTTTGCTCGGGAAAAATACGCTGTGTGTCTTTTTAAAACTGCTACTATTTGGGAGTTCATATTGTACAGTTTTTAAAGAAGCTGTATTTCTCTTTTGGAATAGCCTTGTATTTCAGCTAAGCAGTGTGAGCATCTTCATGTTCACAGTTGTGGTTTTTTTGTTTTTTTTTCATAGTCTCCATCATACCCAAGAACTGCTCTATGAGAGCACCAAAGACTTTCTACAGCTAAGATTTGAAAACCAAAATAAAGAGAAGGCATGGATGCTTGAAAAAGATCTCTTGATGTCCAAGATTAAGCAGTACAGAGTGCACTGTAAGAAGAAAGAAGATAAACTTGGAAAAGTTATTCCAGTTTTACACGAGACTCATCATACTCAGAATGAATATATTAAGGTAATGCCATTATTTTCTGGAATAGTTGAAAACCTTGGGATTCCTTGGGGTTAGAATCGAGGCGCAGTTGGTAGAATGCTTGCATAGTTTACAGAGACCCAGGGTTTGATCCCCAGCACTGCATAAAGCCAGATGTGATGGCATAAAGCCAGATGTGATGGCTCACGCCTCTGATCCCAGCATCTGGGAGATTAGAGATGGGAGGATCACAAACTCAAGGTCATTGTTGGCTGAATAGTGAGTTTGAGGCCAGCCCGATACACCGGACCCTGTCAGAGACTTGGAGAATTTCAGAGAGCCTATAAATTGTTATATAAGATCCATTCAGTTCCTGAAGCTAAGAAGCAATAACGTCATGAAATAGATAACAAAGAGTAACTGATCATGATGGTATTTGAGGATTTGAAATACTAAGCTAGACAGGATTTAAGACCAGACTATGGAGTGAGACCCTGTCTCAAAACAAAAATATTACACTTCATTTCCTAATTCAACAAATGGACCAGACTCTGGGGACAGCACTGTTTTAATAAGTTAGACAGAGTGTTTTCTCATTGTGTTTATATTTTAGTGAACAAGGAAAAATCATAGTTTATCAAGTAATTTTATATTAATAAGAATTATGTAACAATTGTATTACTTGTTGGAACCCCACTAGAAGGGGACACCCTCTTAAGTCTGGTGCTTTTGCTGAGACCTGCAATGTAGATTAGGGGGAGGGCATCCCTGGCAATGTCTAAGCTCCCTGGAATATGTTTGAGGAAAGGGATGTTCTCGTGGTTGTGAAATAAACAAGGAGAAGGGAGGGCTGGCAGTGTAGCTCACTGGTAGACATCTAGTGTACACAAGGTCCTAGGTTTAATCCTTAGTGCCACAAGAGAAAGAAAAAAACACGGAGGAACTGACATGCGAGTCCTGGAGGCTGGCAGAAACAGTCCTGGATGGCTGTGCAGGTCACTGTAAGGAATATAAGCATAGTTCTAGTGATTATGTCTTGGAAGGATTATATAAGGAAGTAACATAATCTGATGTGAAGGTTATCTCTTATCTTCTTTTGACCTCTTGGGACAGGGTTTCAGGTAGCCAGGCTAGCTTCCAACTCACTGTAGCTGAAGATGGCCTTAACTTCTGATCTTGCCTCTGCCTCCTGAGTGTTGGGATTCTGGGTATGTGCTACCACACCAGCTTATTATTTTGAAGTAGGTGGTTCATTGCTGTTTCCTGGGCAGAGCTTGTACTCCTGGCTTCCAATAATTCTCCATCTGCCTCCAGAGTAGTAGATTACAGGTGTCATTTGTGTATACGGATCTGATTTGGTTTTTTTTGTTTTCTAATTTTAAAAATTGCATTTATTTACGTGTTATGTTTGTATGTATGTGTCACTCTTATGACACATGAACATACCATGACGTGAATGTAGAGGGCAGAGAACTTGCAGAAGTCACTTCTTTCCTTCCACCATGTGGGGCCCAGGCAGCGTGGCAAATGCCTTAGTCACTAAGCTGTCTCGCTGGCCCCCGGCTTAAGGTTTTGAAGGACTGATTTTTGGCTCCTCCATGGAGCATGTGTGATACATGTTGTTTGTTGATGCTTCTTTTCAAAGAGTTAAGACATATGATGTCTTACTTAAAACAAATTCTGAGCTCCATTTTGTGGTTCTTCTCAGCCAAAAATACTTGTATTTTTTGAGACTGGGTCTCATGTGCCCAGAGTTGGCCTTGAATTGACTGCGTAGCTGAGATGTGGTCCTCCTGTCTCTACCTCCAGAGTCGAGGATTACAGGGCATGGGCGCTACATCTGGTGTGCTGGCTAGTTTTATGTCAACTTGACACAAGCTGGAGTTATCAGACGGGAGGAGGGGAACAGAGGGGGCCTTAATTGAGAAAATGTCTCCATAAAAATTGGGCTGTGTAGCCGGGCAGTGGTGGCACATGCTTTTAATTCCAGCACTCAGGAGGCAGAGCCAGGCAGATCTCTGTAAGTTCATGGCCAGCTGGTCTACAGAGTGAGATCCAGGACAGGCACCAAAACTATACAGAGAAATGTTGCTAGAGTTTTTCTCTCTGGGTCTCGCCAAGCCCTGGCAGTCCCGTAGCCCACTTATAAAATAAACACACAGACGCTTATATTAATTAAACTGCTTGGCCATTAGCTCAGGCCTACCATTGTCTAGCTCTTACTCTTATACTCAGCCCATTTCTGTTAATCTATATGTCGCCATGTGTTCCGTGGCTTTACCTGCTGCCTTTACAT
Source organism: Peromyscus attwateri (assembly GCA_902168425.1). Taxonomy (NCBI): domain Eukaryota; kingdom Metazoa; phylum Chordata; class Mammalia; order Rodentia; family Cricetidae; genus Peromyscus; species Peromyscus attwateri. The sequence continues at coordinate 28,334 of CABHPP010000471.1, read as the reverse complement.
GATGCTCCCTGGATGGCAGGCTGGCGTCTCGTCCTCTGCACCTTCCTGTTCTCTCAATTTTCCTCTCTGCTAGTTCCTGCCTAGCTACTGGCCAATCAGTGTTTTATTTATCAATCAATCATCCACAGTAGAGAAACCCTGTCTCGAAAAACAAAACAAAACAACAAAAAAAATTGGGCTGTAGGCAGCAAGCTTGTAGGGTATTTAATTGTGATTGGAAAGCCCATCCCATTGTGGGTGGGGCCACCTTGAGCTAGTAGTCCTGGATTCTATAAGAAAGTAGGATGAGCAATCCATGAGGAGCAAGCAGTACCCCTCCATGGTGTCTGCATCAACTCCTGCCTCCAGGTTCCTTCCCTGCTTGAGTTCCTGCCCTGACTTCCTTCAGTGGTAGACTATGGTGTGGAAGTAAGAGCCAAATAAACCGTTTCTCCCCAAGTTGCTTTGTTCATGGTGTTTCATCACAGCAATAGAAATCCTAACTAGGACATCTGGGTTGTTTTATCTTAAAAATATCTACTTATGTACACTTGAGAGAAAGTACAGAGAGGAAAGTATAGACATGGCAGGGCCCTGGGTGTCTCCTCATATCTATTCCTCATATTTGCTCTGGAAGTCTTTTCCTCCTTTCTTTTTTTTTTTTTTTTTTTTTGGTTTTTTCGAGACAGGGTTTCTCTGTGTAGCTTTGCGCCTTTCCTGGAGCTCACTTGGTAGCCCAGGCTGGCCTCGAACTCACAGAGATCCGCCTGCCTCTGCCTCCCGAGTGCTGGGATTAAAGGCGTGCGCCACCAACGCCCGGCCCTCCTTTCTTTACCACAGTGTTATTTTGAATTACGTAATGGGGCTGGAGAGATGGCTTAGCAGTTAAGAACACTGACTGCTCTAACAGGACCTGGGTTCAATCCCAGCAACCACATGGCAGTTCACAGCTGTCTGTAACTCCAGAATCCAACACCTGCTCACAGACATACATAAACACCAATACACATAAAATAAAAATAAATAAATTAAAAGAATTACCTGGTTATAGGGCTGAACATTAAACCTTTTTATCCCTTTGGCCGACAGTCTCTAAAGGATAAGCTAATACAAGAGAAAAAGCTGTCCAACATGTACCAAGAACAGTGCATTTCCCTAGAAGAGGAACTTGCTCGATTCCGGGAGGAAGAGGGGGTGAGGAGAGAGATCTTCAAGGTAGGTAGTGCTCTCACACTTGTGACGACATGCAGGCGGCTCTGGGGAATGATTCTCTCCTCTTCATAAACTCCTCCTCACCCATTTTTAGGATCGCTCCAACAAGATGGGGAAGCGCTTACAGATAATGACGAAGCGCTATGAGGCCCTAGAGCATCGACGCATCCTGGAAGTGGAAGGCTTCAAGACGGACATTAAGGTTCTCCGACAGAAGCTGAAAGACCTGGAGCAAATGCTCTATAAGGTACTTTTGCTCCTTATAGAGTTAGGAGAGGGAGACGGGGATGGTCAGGAGGGTTCCTCAGAAGATGGCCAAGGATGTGGTGTGGATTTCACTAGAGTGTGTGTGTGAAAATAACAAGTCAGTGGCACCACAAAAACCCAGAAGGATGTGCCATGGCCTTACTTGGACACCAACAGATGAGTATCCTTGAAATCCTTGAGTCCTCTGAACATCAGTTCAACAGGAACACTGTTGGAAAAACAGACAAACTTACAAATTACCACTCTTCCCAGCTCAACTAGATGAAAGGACTGAGGTCTGTTTGGGGGAGGGGAGCTGGGCAGATGGCCTAGGGAGTAAAGTTGCTGGCTGTGCGAGCATTAGGACCTGAGTTCAGATCCCTGGCAGCCCCGTGAAATCCAAGCACAGACACACATCTGTAACCCGGTGCTGAGAGACGAAGACAGAAGGAACCCAGGATGTGCTGGCCAGCCAGTGTAGCCAAAGCAGTGACCTCCAGGTTCACTGAGAGACCATCTCTCAGGCCCACACCTTTATTCGAGACCAGTATGGTCCTCATAGCAAATTCCAGGGCAGCCAGGACTGCATAGTGAGACCCTGTCTCAGAAACAAAACAGCAAAGGTGGAGAGTAACTGAGGACACCCATTGTCATTCACTGACCTTCACTCTCGTGTGCATGGGTGTGCACACACCCACTCATTCTCTCAAAAAAACTGTCTGTTTTGAAAGTGGGGAAAAGAATTGAGTAATGATGTACTCTCCTAGATTCCTTTTAGCATCCAGTGTCTTGAGAGCTTTGGTGGAGATTTACTAATCACTGTAAGTCCTAACTAGTTGCTGTGTTCTGAACAAAGTTGATAAAAAAAAAAAAAAAAAAGAAATGCTTTCTATCATTTTTGGCAAAATTACCAATATTGCTATTTATTGGTCATGTTTTTTTTTTAATTATTAACATTTATTTATTTTTGTGTGTGGTATGTATGCCATGGTACATGTGTGGAGGTCAGAGGACAGCTTGTGGAAGTCAGTTCACTCCTTCCACCATGTGGCACCTGGGGTCCAACTCAGATCCCCAGGCTTGGTGGCAAGTGCCTTTACTAACCAGAGTGATGTCACGATGCTGTTCTGGTCTTTCCGCCTGTGGTTAATTGTTTATGAATCTCTATCCCAAAGCTTCACTGCCCTTTTATTTTGTTTTGTTTTTGTTTTTGAAATGGTATCATGTCGCCCAGACTGTCCTCAAACTGCATAGGTAGCCAAGGATGATCTGAACTCTTGATGGTCTGCCTTCTTCTCTGAAGCCCTTTGACTAATGAAACATTTTCATTTTAAAATTAGTCCCTGAGGGATTTAGGATTGCATTTATCACATGTGAAAAAGGAGCCAGCCAGCATAGCCTGTTCTTTGTGACTTGATTTCTCTCCCTTAGTTGATGCCATAATTCTTTCTTTTTTCTCTCTTTGCTCATTTCTGTAGGCAACAGCGAATGCCCAGGGAAACCAGGACCTTGCCATTCTGTGTGAAGTTCGTGACAGCAATAGAAGAGCTCATAAGATACAGGGAGAGCTGAAGGAGCTCAAGTCTAAAGTGTTCAGTCTGGAGAACGAGCTCAGGCTATGTTGATGTCTACTTTCTGGGGAGGTCGGCTTCCTGGGACCTGAGGCACGGTCACCTGTTCCCAGGCAGTGGACAGGGAGTTAGCCAGAGTAGTGGTATTTCTTTTTATAAAGATGGTGTTAAGGGCATGATGGCTCACATCTGTATTTCCAGCTCTTGGGAGGCAGAGACAGGAGGATTGCCACAAATTCAAGATAGAGGCAGGTAGAGCTCTGTGATTCAAAGCCAGCCTGGTCTACATAGTACATTCTAGGCTATCCAAGGCTACTTAGTGAGACCCTGTCTCCAAACAACAACAACAACAACAACAACAACAAAAAAAAAAACATCAAAACTAGAAAGGGAAAGAAAAAACAAAACAAAACAGTGATAAATTGGGATGCTGAAAGTCTGCGCTTGCACTAACCTTGCTGTTTCACTGTTGGACCATCTGAACTACAGCCTGGATTACTTGGAGACATTCCTGCTTTTCTTTTATATAGTGACAGGCTTTTTGCTCTTTAAAAAGACAGTAATGGGGGCACTGGAGAGATGTCTTAGTGGTTAAGAGTACTAGCTGCTCTTCCAGAGGACCTGGGTTCAGTTCCCAGCGCCCACACGGCAGTCTGTAATTCCAGTTCTGGCGCTTCTGACATCCTCACACAGGCAAAACACCAGTGCACATAAAATAAATAAAAGGACAGGGGTAGCATGTAGCTTAGCTGGTGAAGTGCTTGTCCAGGGGACAGAACCCTGGGTTCTAGCCCTAAGGCTACATAAAGCCAGGCGTGGTGGCTCATCTATAATCAGCACTGGAGAGAGGTAAAGGTGGATCTGAGTGCACATTCACCCTGCGCTATATGGTGAGTTCCAGGCTAGCCTGGGCTACAAGAGACCATGTCTAAAAAACAAACAGACAAAGGTGACAAAAACTCAGGAAGAGATGTTTTGCAGAGGTTGGCTAAGCGTCAGTGGAAGAACGTGTTTCCTGCAGGATCAACAGCATTCATTGACGCGCAGTCCTTCTTGGCGGGGCGGGAAGGAGGCAGCAAATTACATACACAGTGGCAGTTATTGAGCTGTGTTTTAGCTGTGTGTGAGCATGTTCCAAGTGATGACCACCAGGAGGCAGTACAGCCCGGGCTCTTAAGTAAACATGGTTGTTAAGACAAAGGTGCTACTTTATCGAGAGTAGGCAAAACCAAAACGATACTTAAGTCAAAAAAGTTTGACATTTTATCAATGTTTCTTTTTTTTCAAAAATATGATTCAAAGTATTTTCAATAAAATCTGTAGTTTAAAATATTTCAGTGTTCCATGATGTCTTATGCTTATGCCTTGTATAAGCATTTATCTCAATTTACTTTCTTTTTTAAAAATTATTTTTTAAAAATTATTTTTAGCTGGGTGGTGGTGGTGCACGCCTTTAATCCCAGCACTTGGGAGGCAGAGCCAGGCAGATCTTTGTGAGTTTGAGGCCAGCATGGTCTACAGAGCGAGATCCAGGAAAGGCGCAAAGCTACACAGAGAAACCCTGTCTCAAAAAACAAAAAACAAAAAAATAAAAATAAAAATAACAATTTTTAATTTATTTATTTAGGGTGGAATTGGTGAGTGCTCCGACATGTGTGGAGGCCAGAGGACAGCTTGAAGGGAGTTAGTTCTCTTCCTTTTCCTGTGTGGGTTTTGGGATCTAACTCAGGTTGTCAGGCTTGGCAGCAAGTGTGTGCCGGCTGAGCCATCTTGCCAGCCCTTGTTTATACCATTTTTAATATGTAGTGTGGTGCCTGGAGATAGTGGACATTCAGTTACAGTTAGCCTATGATCTCTGCTTTGGTTTCAGTTGGATTCCTATACTGTATTTAATTAAGCCCAGCATGGTGGCTTATACCTGTAATCCCAGCACTCAAGAGGCAGAGAGGTGATGATCACCACAGAGGCCAGTCTAGTCTATACAACAGGTTCCAGGTCAGCCCAGGGCTGTGCACTGAAACGTTGTCTCTTAAAAAAAAAAAAAAAAGAAAAGGGTATAGAGATGGCTCTGGGACCTGCCTGGGGGAAGGGGGAGAAAATTAACAAAACACCAAGATGGCATCTAATAATCAGGTGTGGTGGAGCAGTTTCTAGGTAATAATCTGAGGAAAGATGAGAAACTATGAGAAATTCGACAGACACTAGAGAGCTGGAAAGGGAGCCTTGAACTCGTGATAACAGCAGCAATAGCAGCAGAGACAGCCGGGAAACCCTCAGAAACAAGAGCCATTCTTTTTTTTTTTTTTTGGTTTTTCGAGACAGGGTTTCTCTGTGTAACTTTGTGCCTTTCCTGGAACTCACTTGGTAGTCCAGGCTGGCCTCGAACTCACAGAGATCCGCCTGGCTCTGCCTCCCGAGTGCTGGGATTAAAGGCGTGCGCCACCACCGCCCGGCTGCAAGAGCCATTCTTAAAAGACATCTCACACAGTTCAGCAGCCTGAGACCCTCTGAACCACACTCACAGGTAACTAAGTAGAAGTAAAATGCTACATGCGAGAGCCTGACAAATAGCATCTCTCAAAACATTCAGGAAGCCAACAGTCTGGTGACATCGGAAAGATACACCAGAACTTTCACGGACTCCACGCAGTGTGCGGGACCAGAGCCTGAGGGGATTAACAGGCTTGAGCAGATCTGTGGTTCCTCTTGTGTGCACTGCCCACAGACTGGACAGCACTGGCGATATCATCAATCAAAGGAAGACTGAGAGCCAAGTGGAACCGCCCATCACAGAGCACCCCCCAGCAGCAGGGAGGGGTGTGAGAGAGGTCAGTCAGTTTTTATGTCCTCTATCTGCACCTGGCAGGTTAGCGGCTGGCTTAGCTCTTCTTGCCCCATCTTGCTTTTGTCTTTGTACCTCCCCCCAACCCCCTCCCCTGCAAGAGCCTCCACCCCACCCTCTAGTTCTAGGACAGCTAAGGCTACACAGAAAAACCCTGTTTTGAAAAAAAAAACAAAGAGAAAGAAAGAAAAAGAAAACCCAAAGAGATTATTTCTTTATTCATTTGTGTGTCTGTGTTTGTGTGAGTATACACATGAATCTATAAAGGCCAGGAGAGGATGTTGTATCCCTTGGAACCAGAGTTATAGTCATTTGTGAGCTACCCGGCACAGATGCCAGGATCTGAACTCTGGTCTTCCGGTTGAGCAGTAAGTGCAGCAGTCCGTGAGCTGGTTAGCTTTAATTGTTGATTCAACACAGCGTAGAGTCTCCCGAGAGGAAGCCACAATTGAGGAATTGCCTAGGTCAGATTGGCCTTCGGTGGTGGTGGGGGAGTGCCCAGCCTACTGTGAGAGGTAGTATCTCTAGCCATGTTGGTCCTGAACTATATAGAAAACTAGCCTGCCTATGAGCCAGCAAGCAATGTCTTGCTTGGTTCCTGCCATGCTTCTTTGTTGAGTGAGTTCCTTGGTTGGAAGTAATGCTATATGGAATAGCAAGTAGGCGTGCCTTCAAGTTCCTGCCTTGGCTTCCTCAGTGAAGGAGTGTGGCCTGGAGTTGTATGCAAAATAACCTTTCCTCCTGTAAGGTATTTTGGTTAGTGTTTTATCTCAGCAACAGAAAGGAAAGGAGAGCACCCACAGGAACTAAGAACTGGTACTAGTCCATTCAGTGCTATCAGTGTCTCTGTCCCCTGAGATCATTAAAGGATGGTTGCTGTACTATTACTGTTTCCATAGTAACCCTACCCCTGGACAATGATGGTGTTTTATAGGCAGGGGAAGGCCGAGGACAGAGCCTGGTGCACTGAATAACCAGTTTATCAGGGGAAAACAGCACTTCAACCCTGCCTTCCTGAACACTGCAAACACACTGAAAGATGATCTCAAGAAAATTCAACCAGCAATTTAATTTTTTTACTTTCTTTTTTTTCTTTTTTCTTTTTTCTTTTTTTTTTTTTGAGACAGAGTTTCTCTGTGTAACAGCTCTTGACTGTTTGACTATCCTGGAATTTGCTTTGTAGACCAGGGTGGCCTCAAACTCAGAGATACTCCTGCCTCTGCCTCGCAAATGCTAAGATTAAAGACATTCACCACTACTACCCAGCAGCAATTTAACTTCTTTTTTTTTGCAATTTAACTCTTGATGTGCAAGTTCCTACACACACACACACACACACACACACACACACACACACGTAACATGAAAAACCAAGGTTTTTTTCTCTGAAATCTAAAAACCCCAGATTAATGGCCCCCAGAGTCAATGTAGGATGTACAAATGGGATTAAATAGAAAGCTACAAATACTGAAGAAAACCCAAACTGAACCGATGCTAGAAATAAAAGTTCAGTAAATTGGTGTTAAAATGGCTCGGTAATGGCACACACCTTTAATCTCAGCACTCAGGAGGCAGAAGCAGGCATCTGAGTTCAAGGCCAGCCTGGTCTACAGAGTGAGTTCCAGGACAGCCAGAGCTGTTACACAGAGAAACCCTGTCTTGAAAAACAACAAAAAACAAAAAAACAAAACAAAAACAAAAGGGCTCCTCAGCAAGCCTGACCATGGTGGAAAGAGAGAATCCATCCTGAAAGTTGCCCTCTGACCTCCACATGTGTTCTGTGGCACATGCCCACCCCATCATACCTGCACAGTAGTAATCAATAGTGCAGGTGAGATGGCCCAGCTGGGTGCCTGCTGCCAAGTGTGACGACCTGGATTTATCTTGGGACCTACAGAGGAGAGAACTGACCCCGGCAAGTTAGAGTCTGACTGCCACATTTTTTTTTATAAACTTTTCTTCATTTTAATTATTACTTGTGTGTGTGTGTGTGTGTGTGGTGTGTATGTCTGTCTGTCTGTCTGTCTGCCTGTCTATGTAGGAGGAGGTCAGAGGAATGTCAGATCTGGAACTAGAGTTACAGGCAGTTGTGAGCTGCCTAATGTGGTGCTGGGAATCGAACTTTGCAAGAACAGTATGTACTCTTAATCAGAGTCACCTCTCCAGCCCCCATGTGTGTGTGTGCACACATACAAATACATATACCAAAGAAATAAAAGCAATTGAACTGTTTTTAAATAAGTGACGTGGACCTGTGGTGGTATTGTGTTCCCCAAAATATTGTGTACCCTAATAAACTTATCTGGGGTCAGAGAACAGAAAAGCCACTAGATACTTAGGATAGGCAGTGGTAGCACACGCCTTTAATCCTAGCATTCCAGAGGCAGAAATCCATGTGTTCAAGGATACAGCCAAGCATGGTGATTCACGCCTTTAATCCCAGAAATCGAGCCTTTAATCCCAGGGAGTGATGGTAGAAAGCAAAAAGGTATATAAGGCGTGAGGACCAGAAACTAGAAGCATTTGGCTGGTTAAGCTTTCAGGCTTCTAGTAGCACAGTTTAGCTGAGAGCCATTCGGATATGAGGACACAGAGGCTTCCAGTCTGAGGAAACAAGATCAGCTAGCTGAGAAGTTGGCCAGGTGAGGTTAGCTGTGGCTTGTTCTGTCTCTCTGATCTTCCAGTGTTCACCCCAATAACTGGCCTCAGGTTTGATTTTATTAATAAGAACTGTTAAGATTTCTGCTACATGGACCAGCAGGTTGTTCTTCAGTGACAGTCTTCTGAGATGAAGGACTAGGAGATCAGAAAATAAAGAATATAGGAAAGTTTGGGATCAGGAGGTCTTGCACAAGCTTGCTAAGCAAGTTTATGAAGAAGCACAGCATCTTATGCATGGTCTGTAGTGGGGGGGATATGGGACCAAATCAGCAGAAAGCTTTCATACAGTGGGATGAAGTCAGCAGGAAGCTAATTGATACTGTTGCACAACAGGAACACTCCAGTCTTCAAGGGAAAAAGCCAGATTCCTAGGAATCTAAACCTTAACTCCTTTGAGGCCCTGGCTCCAGCCCCAGACCAGACCTTTCCAAGACTGCCCCTGGGCAAGGACACAAAATTACCCTTCTCTTTGTCCTTTCATCAGGGCCTGGTTCCCAACAAGTAAAAACTCAATAAGCAAAATAAAAAAGTCTCATTGGAGACTCTCACCAATAGACAATAGAATGGCTCACAGGAAGGACAGAGTGTCAGATCTTAAAGACAAGGTTTCCACAATGAATTGGTACATTTAGTCAAGGGTGATAATTTTTTAAAAACATAAACATGCCAAGTCTTTGGACACCATGAAAAGAGGAAATCTATAAATTATGTGCATGAACTCCATGTCAAGGGCATAAAAAATGCTTTCAATACAATTATAGCAAAGAAATTCCAAAATAAAGAGGGAAAGAGGCTGATTGAAAAAAAAAAAAAAAAAAAAAAAAAAAGCAATATAATACCAAACAGACAAGACAAAAAAGAAACTCTCCACATTGTATTATAGTTAAACATTGAGTATACAGAACAAAAAGACAAACCAAGTTGCTTTGCTCAAATAAACCTGTTGTTACACTTTTTCAATTTGGCTTGATCTGGCTTGCTGCGTGGGTGGAGAAAACTATTATGGGGGACAAAAAACCCTATTATCTTGGTGCCGAAACCCAGTTCTTCACCCATCCATTTTCTTTGAAGGAGACGGGTGCTGTCAGGAGCTGGCATGTCTTACTGAGGGTTAGATCAGTAGATGCTGCAAGGGGGAACGGGTGTGTGCTGGGCACACAGTAGCTGGCCTCTCTGGCTCTGACTCCCACATTGCAACAAATGTATGGACCAGACATTTAGGCAGTTCAGGGTGGGAGAGCAGGTAGAAATAAACAGGGAGAGTGGATTTGTTTATTTGTTTGTTTTTGTTTTTTTGGTTTTTTTTTTGTTTTTTTTTGTTTTGTTTTTTTTCTTTTTGGTTTTTCGAGACAGGGTTTTTTTGTGTAGCTTTGCGCCTTTCCTGGATCTCGATCTGTAGACCAGGCTGGCCTCAAACTAACAGAGATCCGCCTGGCTCTGCCTCCCAAGTGCTGGGATTAAAGGGGTGCACCACCATGGCCCAGCTGAGAGTGGATTTGTTGCAGGTGAACCGGGCAGGTAGGATCCCAGCATGGTAGGGTGGGAGAGCAGACAGAAACAAACAGGGAGATCAGGTATGTTGTGGGTAGAATGGGTGAGTAGGATCCCAGCATGACCAGACCAAATACCAGGAGAGCCTAGTGAGTCTTTGGCACCAATGAAAAGAATTTAAAAAAAAAAAAAAAAAAAGCGAAGTTGGTACCTTTCAGTGGGCCTTGCCAAGGTATGTCACTAAGAGAACACACCACATGCAACAGTGTTAGTGCAAGAGGTTTGTTGGGGGAGGGGAGAGTGAAAGAGCAAAAGGCTGTCTTGGAGTGGGGACATGAGAAAGGCCTGTAGACAGACAGAACAGGGAAGAGACAAGAAGAGGAGAGGTGAGGGGGGTACCGGTGACTCTGGAGGGCTCAAGGTCAGTCTCTGGGTGAAAGTGCTAAAATCTGTCTCTTGTTCCCCAGACCTCCCCAACTAAAACTTAAGCATCTGGAGAGCAAGGCTCCTGACCCCACAGGCAAAAGAGTCACCTGTGGCATTTAAGGGGTGCCAGGGAAGAGATCAAAAGCCCGAAAACAAAATTGCCAAGTGCTGGCACTTGCTAACTTCCGAAAGCTGTTGGATCCCTGTTTTAAGTGAGGAAAAAAGGCCACGGGCTAGCAAGTGCCCTGCCAGGCCATCAATAGCCTTGTTGAAAGTGCCGCCTAGAAAGACAACTGGTCAGCTGACTGCCCCCAGGCACCAAGACACATGGGAACATCAAGCTAAGACCTCCAGCAGACCTAGGCTTGGCTACAGGCTTGCAGGGAACCCAGAACGCAGCCGGGAAGCGATCCATTTCTTTCCTTCTGGACACCAGAGCCACTGACCCGGTCCTGGGAGTTTTGGGGTGTCACCTCTCCTTGTTTCCCTATTGTTGGGGTAGGGAGGACAGCCTTACCCACCTCACCAGATATAATTGTACTTTCAGGGTTACTTAATGGGAAACGATTCCCAGCTAAGATAGGAGCTTTCATTTCCTTGCCTCACTCCAGACCTACTTGCCTGTGTTTCTCACGTGCACACAGACAGGGCCCTGATCTTTGCCTTGTCCCTAATTCAAAAAAAAAAAAAAAAAAAAAAAAAGTTCTCATGCACCACAAGCTTTTCTCTTCCCAGTTCCCTGTTCTAACTCACTGTTAAACCAATGGTACCGGACCACCACAGAGATCTTCTAGACTGGAGTCTAGAGATCATCAACTCCAGAAACCAGCTTAAATCCATCTGGACAGGTCCTACTTCAGGCTTTTCCTGTCTCACCAGCATCCTGTCAGATACAAAAGCAGCCAGAGTGCCAAGCCAAGAAAGATGCACGGCTCCAGGATGGACAGCCTATCATCCAACAACACCCATCTACCTCGGAAGAGCCCCTCTTCCCTATTCCCCCAAGAGCCAACTGACGCCCTCCAAGTTAGCTGGAAGTAGCTTTTCCTGGGAGAAACGACACCCCTATTCCTATCTACTTGCTTTATAATAAGCAAAAGTCTGGAATGTAAGGATTCTGTATATGCGTAGCATAGGGCGCCTTATTATGTCATCAGTGGGTGACTGCGTCCAGCCTAAAAGACGGATGTGCACCCCCATACCCTCTCTCTGCATCTCTCTCCGTCTCTGTCTGTGCCTCTCTGTCTCTCTCTGTGCCTCTCTGTCTCTCTCTGTCTTTCTCTCTCTCTGTCTCTCTCTCTGTCTCTCTCTGTCTTTCTCTCTGTCTCTCTCTGTCTCTCTGTCTCTCTCTGTCTCTGTCTCTGTCTCTCTCTCTCTTTCTCTCCTCCTAATAAAGCTCTAAAAGGTACCACTGGGTTCTGTTGTGACTGTGACCTTTCTGCCGCCAACCAAACCAGCACCGTGGTAACTAGCGCCAGCCACCAGCACTGTATACCCTTTCAGCTGCCACAACCTTGGCCAACAAAACCTGTGCCTACAGAGGGAGGGGCAGGAGAGCAGAACTCAAAAATCCTGGACAGAAGTGAACTCAAACCACTTGTTTTTGTGCATATGGTGTGAGATAGCCCCAATTTGGATAAATTTCACAGCAGACACCTCAGGGATGACTGAGTTTAGACCCGTCGTTGTCCATTTCCAAGCCTGTGCCAGAGACCAAAGACCAGGGGGAGGTGTCCCACTAGATCGCCTGGGGTTGAGCAGTGGGGTGGGGTAGCCCTTGGGAAGGACATCTAACACAAAGACACCTCCGCCCCCACCCTGAACAGAGACTGTCTCTACTCTGGAAAGGGATTTGGCTTGCCTGGCACAGCCATGGCTTGGGCAAGGGATCCCAAGGGTGGTACTCGGTACCACTTTAGGCGGTGGCAAGGAAATGCATGAATTACCCTGAGTCGAAAGTCAATCATGTCTGGCAGAAAGAAAGATAAAGGGAGAGGAGCAGCCCCCCATGTGGCCAGAGGACCTGGTCCACTGGGTGGGAGAGCTCAACTCCTCCCAGGTTTCAGCACCAAGATAATAGATTTTCTGTCCCCTGATGCAGATAATAGATTTTCTGTCCCAATAATAGGTTTCTCTGCCAACACAGTAATTCAAGCCAAATTGAAAAAGTGTAACAATAGGTTTATTTGAGCAAAGCAACTCCTGGGCAGGTTCTCCAGTCCCAGAGATTGGGGCCAGAGAGGCCACATCCTCAAACTAAAGCAGGGAGATTATATAGATTGTAGGCCGGGGTGATGATGTGTCCTCCATAAGCTGGGTTTGTGCCCAAGTATGGTCAAAAGCTGCGCACTTTAGGCAGGGCCTTGGGCGGACACAACTTCAGGGAAGGAAGCTGCAGTAGCCAAGAATGTGGAACTGGGCTTTTTGGTGCCTTCCCTTTGTTCGGAGATTCTCTGAGTGGGCAGGGTTTGGAGAAAGGACAGGAATGAGTCTTTCTGGATCATGTAAGGGTGAGCTGGAGGTTTCAACCAAGGACAAGTCACATATAAAGACAGCCCCACCTGAATAACAGCTCATTTCACAACAGAAACTAAATAAAAGCCAGAACATGGGAAAATAGACTTCAGGTTTGGAAAGACAATAATTGCCAACCCAGATTAGTATTGTAAGTAAGGGTTCAGTGAAACCACCAAACTGGACCACTCAGTGGGTAGAGAGCAAAGTTTATTGGGGGAACAAACTGCCAATCTGCCTCCAAGAGCAGAGGACAGGAGCTTGGCAGGAAAGTGAGAAGGTTCTACAGCCAGCAGCATGGGGGTCTTTGAGCTGATGCTGGCTGTTAGGATTAATTAATCAGGAAGTAGGTGCCCTTGCTCTAGGTAGTTGGGAGCAGGTGGATAAGGAGATAAAGGAGATAGTGGGTTTTCCTGGTGAACAGAAGCCTTCTTTGGGAGACTGCTGAGGAATGCTGAGTTTAGGCTTCTATTTACCCAATAATAGTCCTTCTGTTTACCTGCTCAGAGTCCTTCTGTTTAGGACATTGTCACACTGCCAGTTTTAGGGCCTGCTTTGAACCTAACAAGTATACCCAGGAAAACTATCTGTTAAGAATGATAGAAAAAGAACATCCTCTAATAAAAGCAGGCTAAGGAATTTATGGCCACTAGACCATATCCTAGAAGATACTGGAAGGGATTCTTTGAACTGAAGAGCATGGTGAGCACATCTAAGAGGCTTTAGATGCTACAATGATAACTAAACAAATAAGAATTTGGAAAACACCAAACACTACAGAATCAACAAAATGACAATAATTAATACACATCTTTCAATAATACTTCTGAATATTGATGGTTTCCAATCATAAAACACCGACTAGCAAACTGGATTTAAAAACAGGATCCATCTATTTGCTGTTTCCAAGAGACTTTTCACCATCAAAGGTAGATACTATCTTAGGATAAAAGGTTGGAAAAGGTATCCCAAGCAAATCAAATTAGGCATTGCTACTCTAGAATCTGACAGATAAGTAAATAAATAAAGCAACAAGCTATCAAGAGGACATTACAATTTTAAACATATATGCACCAAGTACACGGTAGCCTTCAAAACAAAACAAATTGGAATAAACCTAACCAAGAAAATAAAAGGTCTTTTGTTTAGAAACAAAAGAGTTTTCTTCCAGTATTGTACCAAGGTGCCCTTCCTGTAAACAGACTCTCACATGTGCTCCAGTAAACAACTCTGATGAACACACACACACACACACACACACACACACACACACACACACAGTGTCACAGTGTTTGTACTCAAAAGTTTAGTGGGAACGTAAACACAGGAAAAATTAATCTGAGGAGAAAAGTAGTGTGCAATGTACAAACAGCAGAAATTTAAGATGCTCTGTTTGAGCTGATTTGGGGAGTGAGGAGCAGTTTCAAGACAGGGTTTCTATGTGTAACAGCCTGGCTGTTCTGGAACTCACTCTGTAGCCCAGGCTGGCCTCAAACTCACAGAGATCCACCTGCCTCTGCCTCCCAATTGCTGGGATTAAAGGTGTGCGCCACCACCACCCCACTTGAGCGGAATCTTAAAAGCAAATTCACAAGAGAGGGTCTGAGTGTTAGAAATAGAGGGACAGCACATGTGAAGGCCTGGAGAACAGTGTGGGGGAGGGGGACTACAAGCATAGCAGAAGAGTCAGTGTTATTAAAAAATTGTATGAAATCCATTTCATTCAATTATGAAAAGTTTATGAATTTTTGTGTGTTTCTGTGTGTGTGTGTGTGTGTGTGTGTGTGTGTGTGCATGTACATGTGAAGGCCAGAAGACAACTTTATGTGCTGTTCCTTACATGCTATTAGCCATGGCCACTCCATTTTGAAAAGCTATTCCATTTTGGCTAAATGGTGATAATTTCCTGAAGCCGCAGTGATTAGCCATAGGTGGATTTTTCTGTTCCACCAGCCTATTCCCAAATAACCACACAGAGACGTATTATTAATTATAAATGTTCAGCTGGTAGCTCAGGCTTGTTATTAACTAGCTCTTACATTTTAAATTAACCCATATTTCTCATCTACGCCCAGCCACGTGTCTTCTTTGCGCTCTCTTTTTGTCTGCAAGTCCTGCCTAACCTCTGCCTGTCCAGTTGTTGGCCAGTCAGTTCTTTTATTAACCAATGAGAGTAATACATATTTACAGTGTACAAAGATTGTTCCATAGCATTTCCCCTTTTTTGTCTAATTAAAAAGGAAGGTTTTAAGTTTGACATAGTAAAATTATATACAACAAAAACACTTATCAAGTAAGAATTACAGTTACAATATCCAGTTGATTTGTATTTGACAAATTTAAAGAAATATTATCTCTCTTATCTTTATGAGTCTAAAACTTTTATACCTGATTTACCTTATCATAATTAAGGAAAACTTTAAGTCTAATTATTTAGTCTTTAACTCCATCAAAGACCCCAGAAGAGCCGGGCGGTGGTGGCGCACGCCTTTAATCCCAGCACTTGGGAGGCAGAGACAGGTGGATTTCTGTGAGTTCGAGGCCAGCCTGGTCTCCAAAGCGAGTTCCAGGAAAGGCGCAAAGCTACACAGAGAAACCCTGTCTC
>CABHPP010000468.1:0-13551 GCA_902168425.1 Peromyscus attwateri | reverse complement strand
ACATGC
The DNA here is from genome assembly GCA_902168425.1 of Peromyscus attwateri. Taxonomy (NCBI): domain Eukaryota; kingdom Metazoa; phylum Chordata; class Mammalia; order Rodentia; family Cricetidae; genus Peromyscus; species Peromyscus attwateri. The sequence goes on along the minus strand of CABHPP010000468.1, from coordinate 13,545 downwards.
TGATTGTTTTACACTGGAAGAATTAGAAGGAATCTGTTGTAGGGCCATGCATAGCTCATAGACAAGGATAATGGTCAGATCATCATTGTGATGTCAGCATTTGACTCAACTGTTTACCAGCTGAGGAATAGTTTAAAAAGCCAGGATTCAGTCTGCAGTAGGATGCTTGGTCACTACTAAAATCCAAGAGGAGTCAGGTTCAGTGAAATACACACAGTGTAATCCAAGCACTCTGGAGACTGAGGCAGGTCGCTATCTGAGTTCAAAGGTTGCCAGGGGGTGTTGGTGCACACCTTTAATCCCAACACTCTTGAAGCAGACACAATTGGATATCTGAGTTCAAATCCACCCTGGTTTATAGAGTGAGTTCCAAGACAGCCATAGCTACACAGAGAAACCCTGTCTTGTAAATCCAGAAAAAAATTGAAGACACATGTCAGGCATTTATGCAATCCTAAACATTGGGAGGTTGATGCAAGTCTTTCTATAATGTTGAGTTGGACATCCTGAGCCACATCATAAGATCAGGCCTGGAGAGATGGCTCTGCAGTCAGGAGCACTTGCTGCACTTGCATATGACCCAGGCTCGGTTCCAGCACCCACATGGCAGCTCAAAACTGTCTATGACCCCAGTTCTGGAGGATCAGACCCCTCCTCTGTCCTCTGTAGGCACTGCTAACCCACAGTTCACAGACACACATGCAGGCAAAACACTCATATACATAAAAATGAATATTTTTGAAAAGGATTAGAAAAATAAAATTGCCAGGGCACCTTAGGGCCAGGGAAATGGGTGACAGGGAAATATGGCAGAGGCAGAAGGGGCTTTCTTTGCTTGGGTCAGTGAATGTAGTGGACTTTTCTAAAGGAGTCATCTGAGTTCAGACCTAGAGGGTAAAGGTGCCAGCTGTTATGGACATGGGGGTGAGCAGAGAACCCCAATCCAGAAATTCCAGCGGAGCTATGAAATGAACACAATGGAGATTAGGGGCACTTAGAGAAGCAAGGGTCCTACCTGTGAGCAGAGCGACCAGCAGAAGGAGTTTCATCCTGAGTTGGGGAGGACTCAAGTGACTTCTCTTTATAGTCCTGTAGCTGTGCTCTGACAGTGTCCAGTCAGCACACAGGGCCTGTGGCTACTGTGTGTAGCACAGAAGTAGAATATGTGCACCCTCACACACAGTCCTGACCTGCAGAGCTACTGTAGATGGTGACAGAGCCTGAATCGGTGCTGTCAGAGAGGCAAAGAGAAAGGGCTAGCTCAACACCACAACCAGCTCAAGTCAGTGACTGGCAAAGTGCCAAGTCCCTCCCACATGGATGCTTTGAGGTCATTAGAAGATATTGACATTGCTCCTGTCATTGGGACTGAGGGATGCAGATGGTGACATGTGGCCCCAGGCAGGAGTAGCTGTCTGCAACAATCCTCCATGTTAACTGTATAAACCAAGTGCTAAGTCTGACCCAAGAACCTGACACAGCCTTTGAGGTAGATCCAGTTACTAATTCAATCTTTAATTAATTAACCAATTAATTGATGTGAGTGTGTGTGAAATATCTATCTATCTATCTATCTGTCTGTCTGTCTGTCTGTCTGTCTGTCTATCTATCTATCTATCTGATAGATATAGACATAGATAGATAGATAGATAGATAGATAGATAGATAGATAGAGCACTTATATGCACATGTGGAGGTCAGAGATCAACTCTGTGGAGTCAGGTCTCTCCTCCAACCTTTAAATGGGTTCCAGAATCGCACTCAGGTCTACAGGCTTGCATCCTAGCTTGGGTCTTACTAGTCCACAAACTCCATTTGAAACCTGGGAAGATAGCCAGATGGTGTTGGTTGTGCACCTCTCAATGTCTGCACTCAGGGGCCAGAGTCAGTTGAATATCTGAGTTCGAGGTCAGCCTGGTCTATAGAGTGAGTTCCAGGACAGCCAGAGATACACAAAGAAACCCTGTCTTAAAAAAGTAAAAACCAAAACGCACAAAATAAAAAAAGAAAGAAAGAAAGCAGTTACCCAACAGATGTGCGCACAGGCCAATATGATGCAGGCAATCCTTCAGCTGAGTCTTTCCCTAACCAGAGTGTGAAGCTGACAATCAACCATTGCAAGGTCTGGAGAGATGGCTCAGCACCTAAGCAGTTTCTGCTCTCCAGAGGAATGGGTTCAATTACTGAGCAACCACATGGTGGCTGGTGAACAATGTCTGCTGGCCCAATGCCTTCTGGCCTCTGTGTCAGGTCATTTCTCATGGACCCTCCCCCTTAGCTCTCCAGCCCCTCCTTTTCCCCACTTCTCACCTCATCGCTGGATAAAAATCATGCAGGGGGTGAGTTGATTTGGTTGTCTCCATGAGCAAGATTCCCCTACCCTTCCAGCGGGACTCTGGACAGCCACTACCAGCTACTACCAGTCACTGCCCCTTAGCCAGAGGCTCTAGCTGCACCTGTTGCTCACCAGGCCTGACCTTGGGAGGGGTGAGTCTTGAGCTTTGGGACTCAAGTGCAGATGGGGGTGGGGGTGAAAAGGCAGAGGACTGGGTAGCTGTTCATTAAAGGAAAAGAGAGACTGAGAACCACATAGCCTTAAACCAATGAGACATCTTATTCCTAAATCCGGTTTACCAGAGAACTGGAGATTTACCTGGCTTCACCTCTGGGATAAGGTGATATAGAAAGGTAGAGAATAGGATGTGTTCTGTTCTGTTTGTTGTAAAAAGTTATTCTGCTGTGTACTTTGGAAGGACAATTATCCTGTGGCGTGTGTTTAGGCACAGTGAAGACTGGAAGGTCACAGGATATAATCCTGTCTTCAGGTCATTTACAGTCAGTCCAGTTTGGTTTCCTAAATCCAACTTCCTATGAAGAGGGCACAGCAGAAGCACTTGGAATCCAGTTTGGGTTTTTTTTGTTGTTGTTGTTGTTGTTGTTGTTGTTGTTGTTTTGATTTTTTTTTTCCGAGACAGGGTTTCTCTAGAGCTTTGGAGCCTCTCCTGGATCTTGATCTGTAGAGTAGGCTGGCCTTGAACTTATAGAGCTTTGCATATCTCTGGTCCCGAGTGCTGGAATTAAAGGTGTGTACCAACCCCCTCACCCCTGTGAGTCCAATATTTTTATGGCCAAGATGTTCCTTTAGTGCCCACGTGACACTGTGTCTTCCTCTCTTCTCTCCCCTCCTACCTCTCTGTCTTTTCTTTCCTTTCCATCCCTCCCTCTTTCCTGTCACCATCCCTGCCTCCTCTCTCCCCTCTCTTTCCCCTTTTCTGTCCTCTATGGTTGGTTGTTTTACTCTTTTATTCTCATGGCTCTTTGGGGGTCCCCAACTCCTAGCTCTCCAATAAACACAGAGAGGCTTATTCTTTCTTATGAATGCCCGGCGTTAGCTTGGCTTATTTATAGTCAGCTTTTCTTGGCTTATATGAACCTCTCTGTCTTTTACCTCTGAGCCTTCTCTATTTTAGTATCTTTCTCTCTTTCAGTACACCTTTCTTTATTTCTTATTCCATGGCTTGCTGTGTGACTGGCCCTTTTCATGCTCCCCTCCTCCTTTTCTTGTTCCTACTTCATCTCTGGAGATATGTGCTCCTATTTATTGTCTCTGCCTGCCAGCCCCACCTATGCTTTCCCTGCCTCACTATTGGCCGTTAAGCTCTTAGTTAGACTAATCAGGTGTTTTAGACAGTTAAAGTAAAACAGCTTGACAGAGTTAAACAAATGCAACATAAAAGAATACAATAAATTTTGCATCATTAAAACAAATGTTCCAGCCAGGCAGTGGTGGCACACACCTTGAATCCCAGCACTTGGGAGGCAAAGCCAGGCAGATCTCTGTGAGTTCGAGGCCAGCCTGGTCTACAAAATGAGATCCAGGACAGGCACCAAAGCTATACAGAGAAACCCTGTCTCAAAAAACCAAAAAAAAAAAAAAAAAGTTCCACTGCATAATCAAATGTAACATATCTTAAGATCATATTCCACAGCAGTCCTCCCCACACCACTATGAATCTCAGACTGAGTTCTTCTTCTTCTTCTTCTTCTTCTTCTTCTTCTTCTTCTTCTTCTTTGTTTTGTTTTCAAGACAGGGTTTCTTTGTGTAATAGTCATGGCTGTCCTTGAACTGGCTTTTTAGACCAGGTTTGCCTTGACCTCAAGAGATCTGCCTTCCCCTACCTCTGCCTCTGCCTTGCATCCCAGAATTCTGGGGGAAAAGGCATGGCTGGGCTCATAAATGACACTTCAAGTTGCTTGCTTCCTGGAAACATCTTTCCCATTATACTTTAGCTTCCAGAGATAGACAGAATGATGTTCTCTGAGGATATATTTATGTTTGGTAGACAAAGACTACAATCACCATAGCTGAGCTCTTTCCATAGGTGCTTTATCAGAGGACACAGTGTGTAGTGAAGACAACCAGGCAGGCAGGGATGGTGTCCCAGTAACTGAGGTGACAAGTCTAACAGCCATTGCCTTTGTAATACTTGATGTATGGAGTCATGGAGAAGCAGATGGCTGCCTGGCGATCACAGTTGCAGATGAAGTCCTCACAGGGGTTGTTTTTGTCTGAAGAGAAACAAGAAAGGAAGCTGAGTAGAGTCCATGACCCTGCACCCAATGATTTGTAACCAAAAGACATCAGTGCACCTCCCATAGGTGCACACTCAGGGTTGAAAGACAAAGAACAAATAAATAAAAAAAATTCTTAATTAAAAAAAACTCAAAAAAAAAAAAGAAACAAAGCACACAGAAGTCCATTGGGTTGCCCAAATCGCTGGAACACACTTATAATAAGAACATTAGTTGTTGTGGCTGTGGAGATGGCACAGTTGGTAAAGTGGTTGACATACAATCATGAGGACCTGACCTAGGATGCCCACAGAATATGTAAAAAGCAAGGTGTGGTTGGTGCATCTGTAACTCTATTGGGAAGTGGGAAGCATGGATCCCCAAAACTTGGTCAGTCAGGCTGTCTAAAGGTGAGTGCCATGTTTAAGGAGAGACCCAGTCTCTAAAGACATGGTGGAGAGTGGCTGAAAAAGACACAGGATGCCAACTCATTCCTATACATAAAAATCAATAAAGAAATATATTAGTCCTAAAACCCAAAAAACTACAAATATGAACTACTGCTTCTAAAATTATATGATTTAAGACAATCTTCCTACCTCCTCCTCCCAAGTGCTGGATTACAGGTGTGCACCACCACACTCAATTTATGAGATCTAGAGGTGGAATCCAATGCTCTGTGCTTGCTAGGTAAGCACTTTAGCAACTGGGCTGTATTCCCTGCCCTCTAAATTCTCACCTGTAAAATGGAAATGATAAATCTTGCTCTGCGTAGGTGTTTAGTCCAGCATCTGGCTTATAGCCAATAATGTAGCTTTCAAGTGTTGATTCAACTGGGAATCAGTATAACACAGCAGCTAATAGGAGAGGCTTTGGGCAGGCAAGTTGGCTCAGGGAATAAAGGCACTTGCTGCCAAGTCTGAACATGAGTTGCATCCCCAGGACTCACATGATCGAAGGTGAGTACAGATTCCTTCAGAGATCCACAGGTGTGTAGTTGCACAGCCATGCCTCACCCACAAATATATAAAATCTTTAAATGTATTTAAAAAGGCATTGAATGATATAGATGATTGATCCTGAACCAAATGCTATCACTTCTAAGCGGGGTGACCTTGGGCATCTGACCCAGGCTTCCTCATCTTCCCCATCAGGGACTCTGTTGTATGGTATTCTGATTGTGTTCTGACAAATAAAGCTTGCTTAGAGTCAGAGGGCAGACTAGCCACTAGCTGACCATAGATTTGGAGGACTGTAGACAGATAGGAATCAGGAAGTGGTAGGGTAGAATGGGGGAGGTAGGAAGCAACAGGTGACTGCTCCCTGTTCTCTGATCTTTCAGGTTCTTTCCCTAATATTTGACTCCTGGTTTTAGATTGATAAAGATTAATTAGATTAACACATCATCTGGTGTTCAAATTTGGGGGCACAAATTCACAAAATAGCTGCTAGCCCATGGTTTTGCAGGCACAGGCATCTGCCAGAGCTGTATGTGGGAGCTGGCTTTTCCTTTGCTTCCCCCCAAGCCCTCTGAGTGGGTCTGGGAATTTCCTGTTGCAGCCTTTCTACAGCAATCTCCACAAGCTCCAAACTCGACATGTGCTTGGGCTCCAAAAGCCACTGGAGTTCGTTCCTCACCACTGGCCAGCTCTGCCTTCAGGCAGCTCTGTGTTTCACTTCCTGCCAACCACACCTACTGCTTCTGTGTGTTCCCACTTATCTGCCTTCAGACTGCTGGCTCTTTGGCTACTTTCTCCTGTGGGCTGTGGGCTTCGGGCTTCCCCTCCTGTGGCTGCTGACATCTGATCAGGGGCAGCTGTTCTCAGCCAGGCTGTGCACCACCTGTGTTCTCTGCCCAGATACGCTGTACAGCAATTGTAGCCTCACACTTCATTGTCGACAGCAGCAGATTTGGTGAGACAACTGGGACTTTTTAAAGGGGGGAATGAGAGAGAGAGAGAGAGAGAGAGAGAGAGAGAGAGAGAGAGAGAGAGAGAGAGAGTCTTTTCCCACATTAAAAAAAATTGGGCTGGGTGGTGGTGGCTCATGCCTTTAATCCCAGCACTCAGGAGACAGAGGCAGACAGATCTCTGTGAGTTCGAGGCCAGCCTGTGCTACCAAGTGAGCTCCAGGAAAGGCGCAAAGCTACACAGAGAAACCCTGTCTCGAAAAACCAAAAAAAAAAAAATTGGAAAAACTATTATGATGGAGGGAGTTAGGTCTCTATATGATTTCACAATGGATGGATTTAAAATGGAACAATAAAATAAGGGGACAATTAACTTAGCTGTGATTTACATAATGTTAATTATAAGCATTATCAGTTTTGTAATTCTTATTTTATCCCTAAAAAAGTTGGTTGATATCAATGCCAAATATGAAAAATTGGCTGATAATATGCAAGCCCTACAACTTCTTACTAAAGAAAAAAATGCAATTTTGAATAATAAGTTAGAAGCCTTAGAAATACTCATTAAAACAGATCATAGATATATTTAGACTAAGACAGAGGAACTTATGAGAGAACCAACCTTACCATCACATTATGAAATTAGAAAGGAACAGCCCAAGGTTATCAAAAAATCAACCTTAATTTATCCAGTCACCAAACACGAACAACTGTCAAGTGACAGGAATTCCCAAGGCTATGTAAGAGCTGACTGGATTCCTGTGGAAATGTTAGATTTGAGGAGATTTAAGGAAGTGATAATCTTATATGGTATGCATTCACCTTTTGTGAAGCAGATGTAAAATTCGTGGTCAACTAGTAACAGAATTGTCTCACAAGACTGAAAAGACTTGGTTATGGCAGTATTGGAACCTGGTCCTCAATTACAGTGGAGGACCTGGAGGAAAAAATGAGGCTAGGACCATTGAACAATGAAGTAGAGATAGAGGTATGGAAATTTTCCAAGACCAGCTGCTTGGAGAGGGTGATTATGCTGATGTACAAAGACAGTCTATATATGATGACCACACCCTGGCTCTATGCTATGCAGCAGCTTTGGATGCTTGGGACAGAGTTGAAGAAGTCAGAAAGAGAACTGAGTCATTTACTAAAGTTACACAGGGCCCCAAAGAAAAGTTCACTGATTTTTTTTGCAAGGATTGATTCCAGCTGTGTATAGAATGATACCAAATTCAGATGCTAGATAAATAATAATTGAATCTTTGACTTTTGAAAAAGCTAATTAACAATACAAAAAGGTAATTAGGCCTTTAAAGGCAAGACCAGCAGCACCCACAGAGGAATGGATCTGAGATTCAATGAATATTGAATCCCATAACCATGATGATGCTTGGATAAGAGAGTTGATTTCCAAAGGCTTGAACAAAAATCAAAATGTCAGATGTTAGGGAGAGGGGAAAATGTCAGATGTTTTAATTTTGGTAAACAGGTCACCTAAAAAGTGATTGTAGGCAGGGCATTCCTAGAAACAATGTTTTTTTTCCAGGAATAATCCAAACAGAAGGCCCCTGCCTTCTGGAGTATGCAGAAGGTGCTGCGAAGACAAGCATTGGACCAATGAGTGCAAATCAACAAGGTACAGACAAGTTAATCCTTTGCCATTGGAAAATGCCTTGGGGAGACTATCGCAGGCCCCCATGTCAGAAATGGTTAACTCATTCGCAATCCCCATGAGAGAAATTCCTCTCCAGAGCAATTAAAGACCTAATGCCTATTGTAAAAAGCCATACTGCTCTGGATGATTGAACAGCTTTAGAAGATAAAACAAAAATTTCAGCAGAAACCATAAAGCAAATATTTTGGCAAACTTCTTTTTTTTTTAAAGATTTATTTATTTATTATGTATACAGTGTTCTGTCTGCACATATCCCTGCAGGCCAGAAGAGGGCACCAGATCTCATTATAGATGGTTGTGAGCCACCATGTGGTTGCTGGGAATTGAACTCAGGACCTTTGGAAGAACGAGCAGTGCTCTTAACCTCTGAGCCATCTCTCCAGCCCGGCAAACTTCTATAAATGATCAAAGATCAAAGTTAAAATATGAATAAATTATATTGCAATTGAGGGTCTTGTAGACACAGGGGCAGATGTAACAATAATTGCACCAGAATCTTGGCATCCAATTTGGCCTCTTTAGTAGGTAAATGTTCAGTTTTTAGGGATTAGAACAATATCTCAGGTAAAACAAAGCATAAGATGGGTCAAATGTATAGGGCCAGAAGGACAGAGAGGAAAATTAAAGCCATATGTGGCTAACAAGGCAATTGATTTATGGGATATGATTTGTTACAGCAATGGAATATCCAGATTAACATTCCTCCAATCTCAGAGACAAACCATAAACTAACATATATTTCTGGGACAAATATTAGAAGGGATTATGAAGAACAGTTACTGACCATTCAGGTTGTTCATAAACAGGGCATAAAAGCTTCTTATCTTTCAAAGATATCAACAGCCCTACCTTTCAAATGGTTAACAGACAAACCCCCTGGGTGCAACAATGGCCTTTGACATCATAAAAATTACAGGACTTAGAACAGCTGATACAGGAGCAGTTAAATTCTCAACATTTTGAAGAATAAACTAATACTTGTAATTCTCCTATATTTGTCATTAAGAAGAAATCTGGAAAATGGAGAATGTTAACAGATTTGATAAATAAAGTAATTCAGTTGATAGACTCTCTACAGATTGGAATTTCTTTGCCTTCTCTATTACCTAAAGATAGTAATTGATTTAAAATACTGTTTCTTCACTATACCTTTACAGAACAGGATAGAGAAAATTATGTCTTCATGGTGCCTACATATAATAATTCTCAGCCCATTAAAAGGTATCAGTGGGAGGTTCTCCTAAAAGTGATGTTAAACAGTTCCACCCTCTGCCGGTATTTTGTACGACAGCCTTTGGAAATTATTCATAATCATTTTCCTCAATCTATAATTTACCAATATATGGACAATATCTTACTAGCTAATTCAAATGTAGATACCTTAGAGAAAATGTTTGAAGAAGTAAAGAAAAAATTGTCTTTTGGGAATTACAAAGTGTTCCTGAAAAAAAAAATACAAAGAAGAGATTCTATGAATTACTAGGATATATATAGGTTTACAAAAAATTCAACCTCGGGGTTGGGGATTTAGCTCAGTGGTAGAGCGCTTGCCTAGCAAGCGCAAGGCCCTGGGTTCGGTCCTCAGCTCCGGGAAAAAAATAAAATAAAAAATAAAAATAAAAAAAAATTCAACTTCAAAAGGTACAAATCAGGAAATATCAATTGTGGTCTCTTAGTGACTTTCAAAAATTGCTGGGAGACATTAACTGGCTATGGCCACAATTGGATTAACAACTCAAGAACTAAGTAATTTATTTCAAAACTGACAAGTTGACAAGGACTTAAGTAGTCCAAGGAAATTATCAGCTGAGGCTTAGAGAGAATTGACTTTGTCAGATAAGAAATTACAGGATAGGCCAGGCGGTGGTGGCACACGCCTTTAATCCCAGTACTCGGGAGGCAGAGCCAGGTGGATCTCTGTGAGTTCGAGGCCAGCCTGGGCTACCAAGTGAGTTCCAGGAAAGGTGCAAAGCTACACAGAGAAACCCTGTCTCAAAAAAAAAAAAAAAAAAAAAAAAAAAAAAAAAAAAAAAGAAAGAAATTACAGGATGTACACATGGATCCTTTGGATCCAGAGGTTGATTGTATTCTGGTTGTTTAACCTTCTACACATTCCCCTACATGGATTTTAATGCAGAGAGTAGATAATATCTTAGAATGGATATTTTTACCACACAAAAAGATTAAAAAATTAAAGACCTACGTAGAAAAGGTTTCTGAGTTGATTAAGGAAAATTGAGGCTTTGTCAATTAGCAAAAATAGACTCAGCAGAAATTGTGGTACCTCTTACTATTGCTAAAATTTCTGCTTTAGGGGCAGAAAATGAACATTGGCAAAGAGCTTACAGTAATTTTTGGAGAGTTTAACTACAAATATCCCCAAAGCATGAGAAGTCAGTTTACAAAGTGAACTAATTGGATCTTTCCTTACACTGTACAGGGAACACCAATTTCTGGATCCCCTACAATCTATACTGATACAAACAAATCAGGAAAGGCAGTTTATATGTCAATAAATTTAAGTGGCTCAAAGCCCTTACAATTCTGTTCAAAAGTCAGAATTATATGCTATTCTCATGGTATTATTAGATTTTCCTGAACCTCTTAATATAGTTACTGTAGACAAATTGCTAAACAGTCTTATTAACAAAAAAAACCCAGAGCCAGATATTAGTGTTAAAACCAAGAGATCAAAAAAGCAGAAAGAAGCCAGCCATGTTCTCACCACTTGGAGATCCTCAGCCAAAGAGACCTACTTCCTGTATACCCATGCCTATATGCCTTTCTGTTCTGCCATCTCATTTCCTCTCTCTGCCCAGCTAAACCACTTCCTCTTCCTGCCCAGCTCTGTCACTTCCTGTCTGTCTGTACAGACCTCTATTCCTTTATGGTTAGTGCTGGGATTAAAGGTATGTACCAACATGCCCAGCTCTGTTCCCAGTGTGGCCTTGAGCTCAAAGAGATCTGGATGGATCTCTGCCTTGCAAGTGATAAAGGTGTGTGCTACCATTGCCAGACCTCTATGTTTACTATAGTGGCTGACTTTTTCCTCTGATCCTCAGATAAACTTTATTGGGGTACACAGATAAAATATCAGTACAAGTTATTGACTCTCAATATGCAAAAGAGTTGATTTACGTATTGAAATTGCTGAATTAATCCCAGTCGATTCAGAATTGACATTGTTATTTATTAGTTACAAGAAATAATAAAAAACAGAAACCATTCCTTATAAATAACAGATATCAGATCCCATACGGGCTCACCAGACCCTGTAGTGCAATATAATGATGAAATTGATAACTATTCATAGGAAATATGCTAGAAGCCTCAAAATTTCATAAGACACGACATGTCAATAGCAAGGGTATGAAAGAAGTTTTCCATCACTTGGCAACAAGCCAAGGAAATTATAAGGAAATGTCCTACTTGTTTTTGTATAACAAAACTCCACTATCTGCAGGAAGTAACCCAAAAGGTACTCAAAGAAATGAAATTTGGCAAATGGACGTGTTTCATTTTGCAGAGTTTGGAAAATTAAAATATGTACACCATACCATAGATACATATTCAGGATTTCATAGGGCAACTGCTTTGAGTTCTGAAAAGGCTGAATCTGTAATCACACATTTGTTAGAAGTTATGACCATCGTGAGGACACCTGTACAAATTAAAACTGACAATGCTCCAGCATATGTCTCTAGTAAAATGAAACAGCTTTTTGCATAGTATAACATAAAGCATACTACAGGTATACCACACAATCCTACAGGGCAAGCAGTTACAGAAGGATCTAATCAAACTCTAAAATATAAGCTTAATAAAGAGAAGGGGTAATAAAGACCCCCAGAGATAGACTGCACAATGCTTTATTAACTTGAAATTTTCTAAAGGCTGGTGAGAAAGGAACAACAGCTGTGGAGAGACATTGGATAATATTTTTTAAAAAAACTGCTGAATTAAATCAGACTGTATACTTTAAAGATGTGCTGACCTCAGAATAGAATCCAGGATAAGTGTTATGTTGGGGAAGAAGTTTTGCTTTTGTTTCCACAGAAGATGAATAACTATAGATGCCATCAAAATTGATAAAGATTATATTTGAACAAGAGAGGCCTCTTGATTAGAAGAGGGGTTAGTCCATCAAACAGCATGACCATTCAATCTAAACTAACTTATAAGACTAACAAATGCTTTTCATTTGATCCAATATAACTTGCCAAAAGGGAAACTCCCCAAAGTTAGGGTTCAGGCAGGGTTTTGTTTTTGTCTTTCCAGGAGAATGAAGGCATCCAGCTAAGGAATTTACACCACTGGACAAATTAGACATCTAAAGAAAAACAATGAATCATCCAGAGAAAATGTCCCAAGAAAAAAAGTAAATTGGCCTATTGGTATATCACATTTCCAACAGGATAAAATTTTATAAATCTTCCCAAATGTTTGTTTCTGCTGTTCTCTATAGACATATAAGGCAAATGGTCTTTTTGTAGTCCCAGTTCAATTAAAAATTCAAGCTGGCTTTGGAGTTGGAGCATGGCTCTCTCCTCTAATCTCAAGCTTCTTAAAGGAAAATCCAAAATCTCTGTCTCATGTCAGAAGAGCCGCCTGATATGGGACAGAAGAAAAACCAAAATTAAAGGACTAATCTATTACCACTAATCTCATAATTCTTTGGTTTTATTTTGACTCTTTAAAACTTTTCTTAAGGTATAAATATTATCTCAAAGTTTATAAAATTAATATATATATTAAGCTTTTTGTCATGATATTAATGGTCATATAGAGTACTAACTAATTCTAGAAAAAGGCTTCATCTAGCTTCCTGTATGTGATTTGGGATTTGAGTCTCTATTTGGTAACTAGGAATTAAGTTTTTGTACTCTGGATGTACATAACAAATGTGGTCCTCTGAGATCTGCTACATATGACATTTAAAATGTTTAAGTTTTCTGCAGTGAACCATCACCATGCCTAACAGCGACCTTTGAAGTCTCCAAATGGAGGATGGAGCCCCACAATGACAATTCCACCTGCATTGTGGTAACACCACTAAGCTGACAAACACCACCCAAAGATCAGCTTTGGTCTAAAAATGGCTCAGGACAATTTCAAGGTGGCTAGCTGAGAATGCCCTGCCTCAGAGACTACTCTAGCCATAACCTGAGACAAGCCCTGACTTTCCCATCACACAGAGACTGGACAACAAACGATACAGCTAGCTTTCCCAGGACTTGACAATTATCCCAATTTTTTTCAGGGTCCCCCAAAGATGCCATTGCCCTCAGGCATGAGGATTAATTTTAAGAGCGTGACACCCACATTGTAAAGAGGTGGGATGGGCAGTTTTTGGCCATTCAGTGGGTTTTGGATATTTGTCATCATTGAG
>CABHPP010000467.1:9700-34850 GCA_902168425.1 Peromyscus attwateri | reverse complement strand
CCTTTAAGACAGACATGCCTTGAACTTGTAAACTTCCTGTCATCCTCCCAAGGAGCTGGTGAACTCTCCCTTTTTGAGACAGGGTCTCATTATGAATCCTAGGCTGATTCTAAATCCACAATTTCCCCACCTCAGTCACCTGAGTGTGTGCCATGATACCTGGCTCAGTTTAATCTGTCTTATTTAATTAAAAAATGAATTAATTATGCCAGATGTGCTGGCACATGTCTTTAATCCCAGCACTTGGGAGGCAGAGGCAGGTAGATCTCTGTGAGTTCAAAGACCAGTCTACATGGTGAGTTCCCAGCCAGCCAGGGCTACACAGTAAGACCCTGTCTCCAAAAAAAATATTATGATGTATGTGTGGGGTTAATTCTCCCCTTCTGCCTTCAAGTGGGTTTCAGGGATAAAACACAGGTCATCACTCTTCCTGCTGAGCCATCTCCTGCCCCCAGCCTAATTACTTAAAAGGATGGATTTACTTCAATGGGAGGTCAGCCAGGTGGGGAAAGGAGAGAGTTAAAAACAGCTGGAATTCACCCTCTGGCATGATGTGGCATGTCAGGACATCTGCAGCTCAGCCTCAGGAGCCACGGGTACTGTGCAGGAAGGCCCTTCAAGAGAAAGTCCACATACCCCAGCCGGCACGTGCACATCAAAAGTATGATCAGGTACACAGGACATGTGCAGTGTTAACACAGCTATGGACGTAACCGACCATCCCATGCACTATGTGACATGTTCCCAGAGCACAAGAAGGGCTGGTGAATTCTGGTTAGGACTCAGCACGCGTGTGCCCACCAGGGTAGGCACTGTGAGTTCTCTTCTCACTTGGGGCCCCTAGCCTCCTTTTCAGCCGCCTGACTGAGGACCTGCTCTATCTGGTCATCTTGTAGCAAGCTGGTTCCTCTTCATGATGACAGATTTCACCCCGAGCGTGAGATGATGCCCACAAGACTCACTGCGAGCCGGGGAGATCGCTTTTGCTTCAGGTCCTTTTTTCACAGTACTTCAGTCCTTCCCTAAATTGACTCCCTCCCCTAAGTGTCCTCCAGAGCCAATCCACCCTTAAAGCTCCTTAGGACCTTCCTGGCCAGCTCCCGTCACCCCGCGTCTCCACCAGCGCCCCTAGGCTGGGCGGTGGCTGCACTCCGCCCGGCAGGGCGCTACGACTGAGGCTCCGCGGGCGGGGCCGCTCTCCGGTGCATATAAAGGGCGCCACCTAGGCTGCGGCCGTCGCTCTCGGTGCCCGCCGCTAGCCACTTCTCGCCCCCACGCCCGCCCGACCGCGTCGCTGCCTGCTTTGCCATGGGTCGACAGAAGGAGCTGGTGAACCGTTGCGGGGAGATGCTCCATATCCGCTACCGGCTGCTCCGCCAGGCGCTGGCGGAGTGCCTGGGGACCCTCATCCTTGTGGTGAGTGCAGGGAAGTGAACAGCCCTTTCTCTTTCCAGCCCTCGTGCTCCCCAATTCCTTATTCCGAGGGACAGTTTTTCAAGGCCGATCCGACCAATTCCCACTGCTCTCCAGGCTAGACCCTCAGGGTCAAG
Source organism: Peromyscus attwateri (assembly GCA_902168425.1). NCBI lineage: Eukaryota > Metazoa > Chordata > Mammalia > Rodentia > Cricetidae > Peromyscus > Peromyscus attwateri. Next base: position 33,300 of record CABHPP010000467.1, on the reverse strand, counting down.
CCGACCTCCAAAGCCCTCCCTCATCTTCACAGTTCTAACTCAGTTCCTGACAGCCCTGACTCTTGAGAATGAACGTGTTACTGCTCCTTTACCACTGGAGACCCAGACAGACCACAGGCTGACAGAAGGGTCACCCCTACAGTTCGGGGCCGTCAGCCTTTTCTCTTACTTCCCAGTCTTCTAGCTTCCCAGAACCCCAGCCCCAGGACACAGTGAAGGCAAACGGACCCCTTATTAGGTTATTTGGGTCTTGAGTGTCTGGCCCCTAATGAATAATTAAGCCTCAGGAAGTCCAAAAGTTGCAGTGAAGTGAGGACAGATTACCACAGGTGGGGGCAGAGGGCGCAGGTCTCTGGGGCTGCTAGAGGCAAGATTGGAAGAAAGGAATGTCGCGGAGACAGGCGACGGTGGAAGCAAACAGGGTCCTAAATTTGTTCCCCTCATGCCGTAGCACTTCAGATCTCGTCTGCCACCCACATACTCCCAGCGAATCTGCAGAAGATTGCTGGCCTTTTGATCCTTCCTCTGCTTCTCAGTTACTCGTGGCCCTCTGATCCCCCATGCTGGGTTCCTGCAGTTTCACCCTGAGCTGTTCTGGGTAACTCTGGGTGCATGTGTCTTAGTCTGACAGGCAGTTACGGGGCTCATTTCCTGTCCCGGTTACTCTGATTTTCGATACATTTGTTTTCCTCTGAGGCTCTTCTGAATTAAGCCGTCCCATTGCAGTGGGTGGGTTACTTGAGTCCTAGGTAATGTAGAGCAGTCAAATGACAAGAGGGGATGGTGGGGCAGGCTGGGGAGAAGAGGCCCAAACTGGCCTCTGACCTCATAGACTAGTGGCCTATCCGTGGTTCCCATTCCCTCTCTCCCCTGTGCCAAGAAGGGAGTCGGAGGACGACACTCTCACCCTCCTGCCACTCTTCCCTATTTTGATTTGTGAGTCCAGCCACCTGTTTGGGGGCACCAAGGACAAGGAAAGTGTCTTCCACGTCACAGAGAGCCTCCTGTTCCCTTCCCAAGTCTCAGGTCAACTCCCCTGTGAAAAGAACAGTCAACCCTCGCTGAGTCCCAGGATCATTTGGCTTATCGTGGACCACAAAAAGAAGGTGCTGGATTTGTGGTGAAGGCTTTCAGGCTCAGGTAGATGTGAAGTATCAGGTGTTGCTGAAAAGCAGAGCTGGGGTGGGGCAGACCTAGGGGACACCCTGATGGGTGAGGGCTTGCTTGGGCACCTGTGTTGGGGACCCAGAACCTTGCAGTGTCAGAATCCAGGTTGTCTTTGGGGGTGAGAAAAGCCCTCTTCCCTGAGGTATATAGTTGGGTGGGGTGAGGGGCTAGCTGAGAACCTGGAGACAGGGGTGAGGGGGGTGGAGAAGGAAGAGGAAGATTAGCCCCAAGGTGGTGGAACTGGCTTTGATAGCTCCTCCCTCCAAGGCCTCTTGGCATGAAGCCAGGTCTGGGCCTCAGGCAGGCAAAGAGCTCAGGCCAGGGTCTGGCTGGGCACAGTGCTGCAGACCTCCACGTGCCTCCACCCAGCACACTTACAATCTCCAACCTTTGCTTCACCCTGCCTGCACACCTTTGCCCTGAATCACCTCCACTGGCTTCCCTGTCTCATCTTTCTGGGTGATAATAATCAGTGCTTAACAACTCAGTACATGGCACGGACCCATTAGAGTTAATGGCGTGCAGCCTGCTGGCTAGCAGGGCACTTCTTTTTAAAGACAGGGTCTCTCTACATGGCCCTGGTTGTCTTGGAACTATGTAGCCCAGGCTGGCCTCGAACTCACAGACATCTGCCTGTCTCTGCCTCCTGAGTGCTGGGATCAGGCCCAGCTCATCATAGCACTTTTAGTTATGGAGACCCAGGGCTGGGCTGGAGGAGCTTTGAGGGACGCTAGAGACTCAGGATGACAGTATTTTACAGCTTGTGGAGAGTATTTCCCCTTTTGAACATATACTGTGTCCATACATGCTGAACTTGAGGGACCCTAGTCCCTTTTAGTCCCTCTCTCCCAGGTAGAAGGTTAGAACAGATCTCACTGGCGTTGGAGAGAAAAGCCTCTTAAAACCTAGTATTTAGGACTCTCCTCCAGGCAGAGGGTTGGAGAAGGGAGGGGAAGGTTAGCCTGGGGAGGTGCTGAGAGGGACAGATCCAGGAGAGGGAAGTTGTTAAGTGAGGAATGTGGTGAGGGCCGGGCACTCAAGATATTTCAAGAGTAGATTCAACCTTACTTTTGTTCTCCCTCCAATCTCCGGGTCCCCCATCACCTCCACTATGACCTTAGCTTTGGAACAGCGTGCGTGCAGGGGCAGGGGACTTTCTGCCTCTGTGTGCCAGGTCTGGAGGGCAGGGGCAGAAACTGCTAGAGTGACAGCCCCCTTCCATGCCCTTCTGAACCAGTGGATATTGTTCGGCCATCTGGGTTCCCAGTCCTATACCCGTTCCAAGTCCCTCCCACGGGGCTCTGCGATATTCAAGATGGAACGCAAGCTGGTGAAGGACTCGTGATTACAGCAGGAAGGATTTGGGTTACATTCCAGGAAAGACCTCCAGTCTTCTGTGTTAGCAGGAGTTGCTGGTCTCAATGGGACTTCCTTTGTTCTGTTTTCTGACACAGATGTTTGGCTGTGGCTCCGTGGCTCAGGTGGTGCTCAGCCGGGGCACCCATGGTGGCTTCCTTACCATCAACTTGGCTTTTGGATTCGCCGTCACCCTCGCCATCTTGGTGGCCGGCCAAGTGTCTGGTAAGGCCTCCACCTCAGTCCCAGTCCTCGGCCCTCATCAGCATTTCCAGCAAGCGTCTGGCTAGAGAGCAGAGAGGGAGGGGTATCCCCAAGTGCGGGTCCTAACAGTGCCCTCAGCTTTGGGACCTTTGGAGACAAGGGTAGAAGAGACTTGACCCTTGATGGAACCTTTGACTCTCACCTTGCAATCAAAGATTATCAATCTGGGACACAGTCCAACTGCCATGCAGGCCGAGGAAACCTTCCTGCAGCCCAGAAGGGAGGTGCGCATGGGAGCCCCGGCCTCCCCACGGTGGTGGGCTGTAGCTAATAGGTTCTATCCCCTCCCCTCAGGAGCCCACTTGAACCCCGCTGTGACCTTTGCCATGTGCTTCCTGGCACGGGAGCCCTGGATCAAGCTGCCCATCTACGCCCTGGCACAGACACTGGGGGCCTTCTTGGGCGCGGGGATCGTTTTCGGGCTGTACTATGGTAAGCATTGCCCATCCTGCCCTTCTCCACTGCACTCTCTCTCACTCTTTAAGTACCTGTTGGCGGCAGTCCCGTTGATGACAGCTGAGGCCTGCCCAGGCCCAGGGCTCATGACTCATGAACACTCAGGCCCAGGTTGGGGGCTCCAAGGGAAAGAAACAAGTTGGGCAACAACAGAGTCTCAGGTCCTCCACCCCACCCTGCCGACGCCTGTGCCTCCAGAGTAGTATGCTTACCCATGACCCCTGGCAGGGTGGGGAGGGCAGGGCTGAGAGGGGAGGCTCTGCCCGCACTCACAATGGATCTACTCTGTCACCAACCAGATGCAATCTGGGGCTTTGCCAACAATGAGCTTTTCGTCTCCGGCCCCAATGGCACAGCGGGCATCTTTGCCACCTACCCCTCTGGACACTTGGACATGGTCAATGGTTTCTTTGATCAGGTATGGACTGGGGACATGCGAGGTAAATGCAGAGGAACAGACTTGTTTTGGACAACACTTCTTGATTGTAGCAGGATTTCTCAATTTGCGGGGGACCCCCCCCTCAGAACATGGTGGCGAGTCCTTTATAAAGCATGGAGCTTCCCACTGAATTGCTGGGCTTGCAAGCATCCTAGTCAGGGCAAGCAGAGGAAGGGAGTTGTGGGAGCATTGGGGAAGGAGCCATCTCTCACCTTGTTCTCTCGGCTTTCCAGTTCATAGGCACAGCCTCCCTCATCGTCTGTGTGCTGGCCATTGTTGACCCCTATAACAACCCTGTCCCCCGTGGCCTGGAGGCCTTCACTGTGGGCCTTGTGGTCCTGGTCATTGGAACCTCCATGGGCTTCAATTCTGGCTATGCTGTCAACCCTGCCCGAGACTTCGGCCCTCGTCTTTTCACCGCTCTAGCTGGCTGGGGCTCAGAAGTCTTCACGTGAGTACAGCTGCCGCTCAGCTTAGCTTGCCTGTCCCCTGCCCTGCCTGCCTGTCTCTGATCACCTGTCTCTGCCCTCCAGGACCGGCCGGCACTGGTGGTGGGTACCCATCGTCTCTCCGCTCCTGGGTTCCATCGCTGGTGTCTTCGTGTACCAGCTCATGATTGGTTGCCACCTGGAGCAGCCCCCACCCTCCACCGAGGCAGAGAATGTGAAGCTGGCTCACGTGAAGCACAAGGAACAGATCTGAGGGGGCAGCAGCCATTCCCCACTGTTCACTCTCTTGAGTATCCACTGACTGTGTGTGGGCCACTTCCTAAACGCACCCTTGTGATGCCTCTCACAGGCTAAGATGCTCCTGTACCCACTGCCCCTGCTGGATGGCCCTTTCAAAGTTTCTACTGAACTTCTGCCCAATAAAACATTAGGTCCCCACTCTTAAGTCAAGGTAGGATAGCAAAGTAGGACCAAGCATCCTTTTGTTTCCCGAAAAGGAAAAGAATGTGCAGCGTGTGTGTGGGTTTTTTTTTTTTTTTTGGTTTTTCGAGACAGGGTTTCTCTGTGTAGCTTTGCGCCTTTCCTGGATCTCGATCTGTAAACCAGGCTGGCCTCGAACTCACAAAGATCCGCCTGCCTCTGCCTCCCAAGTGCTGGGATTAAAGGCGTGCGCCACCACCGCCCGGCTACCCGTGTGTGTTTTAATGCAGGTGTGTGTGCTGTTTCCCAGGCATTCAGGGCAAGAGACCAAATTTTCAAAACATACCCTAGCAGCTCAAGGGAGCCCAGGGGAAGGGAGTGAGTACCGAAAGTACCAGAGCGTGCATGCTTCAGGGACTCCACGTGGAGGTGGACCCAGAAGTGTGCTTCTGAGTATGTGTGCGTCTGCTCTTTTTTTTTTTTTTTTTTTTACAGTGGGTTTCTAGGCTTTGGGAGAGGGAAAGAGATGAGAGAGGCACAGCTCACCTCTGGAGCTGTGACCCCTGAGTAGGGGCTGTGTAGTGTATTTCTGTCATAAGATAGGCATTGGGGTGGGGATGAAGTCCAGGCCGCAAGTTTCATATTTTCTGTTTTTTTTTTAAAAAATGTATAAATATACACGTACATTATATATATATATATATAAAATGTTAAAGTCTTAGGAATAGGGGTAGGGAGACTCCTTTTTAAAGGGGTTGTTTCCTTCCTTTAATCCTCCAATCAACAATGTACTATTGCCTTTTATAAAAAAAAGAATAAAATGTATACATAAAACAGGAACTGTGCCTTTCTGCTTGTTTTTTGTTTTTTTTGAGAAAAAGTCTACGTAGCCCTGGCTATCTATCCTGGGACTCACTATGTAGACCAGGCTGGCCTTGAACTTACAGAGATCCCTTGTTGGCATCAAAAGCATATGCTATCCCATCAGAGTCTACTTTTTCTGGAACTAGTTTTGGAGCTTTGGTGTTATTTGACCACAAACCCCCAGGTGTCTAGTCTAGAGTCCAATCTCAGCTTGTATTTAGTGATCTCACTTTCCACCCTCTTGAGCACCTTCCGAATGCTTCCATCTCACCCCCCTCCCCAGGAATGAAAGTTGAGCCCCTAAGGCAGGCAGAGCTGCCCAGAGAACTGAGAGGGTAAGAAAGTCCCCCCTGGCTTGAAGAGGCCAATCAGCCTGGGAACCTGTACTGTCCTCTTCAGCTGCTTAAGCTCCATCCAGACTTCTTAACAGCCCCTGCAACTGGGAGTCCACACCGGCTCCCCAGGGGTAACACCCTGAGAACAGGGCTCTTTCTGAGGTCCTCACCGTATCTGAGAATGCTCCAAAGTCCTCCACCCATGTCCAGGTTCTCCAGAACCTGTCCCTGTCCTGACCCACCCCATTACAATGCTCTCTACCTTTACTCCTGGCTACTTCTCTGCGGCCCTGGGCTTGCCTACTTCATCATCCCATCTAGAGTCACTTGGCTGAACCAAGAACCTCTGTTGTGTTTACTGGAGTCCTCTTCTGCCTCATTAGTCTGGGACATATCCCTGCCCAGTAAGGCACGGGTTGTGTGACGAGCCGGCACACCTGAGCCAGGAAGTGCGCCTCATTTCCGGCTTCCTTACTCTATCTGACTTAGATTTCACCAGGAAGATGAGGGGAACCTTCCTGCAGAGTTAACCCTGTAGGAGCCAGAGGCTTTGGGGCCTGCACAGTTGTGCTTTTCCAAGGTTCTTGCACCCTAGCCCCTTCACAGATGAGACCCAGGCCAAGAAAGGGTGGGAGGCAACTTCAGACCATACAGCTAGGACTGTGACCTGGGAATGGGTTCGAGAAGACAATTCCTCCACGGATCTCTACCCTTTCCTTGTCCCCAACTCCCAAGAGGCATGTCTGGAATGCTGGAGAGACCTGAGCCAGAGGGAGTGTCCCTTTCCCAGACCCTGAGGGGGAAGAATGGTAAACCCTGGGAGGAGAAGGTGCCTGCAGAGTTTCATTCAGCATACCATACCAGCTTCATTCAGCAGCCATACCGGTTCCTCCTTGGGACCCCTCCATCCATCCATGACCCTGCCCCCACACCCTTCCTTTCAAATCCCACCAGTCAGCCAGTGGGTGGCAGGAGGTCTTCCGGGTGCCGTGACGGTGGAACCTGGGCTCCATGCTCACCACAGCCTCTCTGGCGTGTTTGTGTTCTTTCTCTGGACCTTAGTTTCCTTGTCTGTGACACTGGGGTTACTAAAAGGAGTAAATAATAGGAGATGATTCATGAGAAGGGCTTACCAAGCTGGCGAGATGGCTCAGCAGGTAAAGGCACCTGCCATCACGTCTGACAAGGTAAGTCTCATCTCTGGAACCCAAACGGTGGAGGAAAGAACTCAACCCCCAAAAGTTGTCCCCTGAGCCCCACACTTGCACCCTGGCCTCTTCACACACACATACACATACGCAACAATAAGTGTAATTAAAAATGTAAGTGGGCCTGACAGTGACCAGGAATCAGTAAACGACCCCGCATGACTTTCCTGGCAGAACCAGGACGGGGTGGGAAAGCCGGGGCGAGAGGGGATGCCGGGAGCTGTTTTGTAAACGTCATTGAATTCAACAAACATCTTTCGCCTGAGATGCCTTCCACAGCTGTGAATTTACTGAGAGGGGAAGGAGGAAGGGGGGTGGTGACTTGCTCCTCTGTGTCCAAACCCTACAAGGCTCTTGGGACGGGTATGAGAGGCAAGACCGAACCACAGTGTGCAAGGCAGAGGTGGACAAGGGAATATGTTGGATGGACTGTCAGAGCCGGTTAAAGCCGGGAGCAGTGAGTGGGAACAGGAGCGAGGCAGCCACCTTGTGACCCCTCCAGGCAAGGAACTCCCCATGAACACTCCACTCTGAACAGGCAAAGTTACGGCTATTAGCAAACACATTCTGGAAGGAAAATGCTCTACTTCCTATAAGAAAGTTTCTTCTCCATTTCACAGAATTTGTTTTCAGGGAAGCTAGGGAGAATTGTCCCATGGAAGGGCAGCTGTATTTTAGGGCTTGCAGAAGGCTCTTCCTCTAAGCTTCAAGTCCTCGTCACAAACCCCTTTGAAGGAGCCATCTTCTTCTTTTTCTGAGGCAGGGTTTCTCTGTGTAACAGCCTTGGCTGTCCTGGAACTAGCTCTGTAGATTAGGCTAGCCTCAAATTTAGAGAGATCCACCTGCCTCTGCCTCCAGAGTGCTGGGATTAAAGACCTGCATCACCACACCGGCACCATATTCCTTAAAGCACCGATTTGCTCCAATCCGCTCCCTGAAAATTGAGTTTGGCTGCTGTTTGGATACCTGGCTCTGTGTCTGTGCACACAGGCAAATGAGCATTTCCTGGGGCTTCTGGTGGGGCTCTCTTTCAACCATGTCAGGCTGTCTGTCTGCGTCTCTGGCTTTCTTCATCTTTGGCTCTGTGTGTGTGTGTGTGTGTTACTGCCTAGTTCTTCACGTCGCTCTGGAGAGGCATCTTGTATATACTTGAGTCCATTTCTCTGTGTAGTTGGTGTACATCTCTAAGTGCAAGTGGCTGCAGACAGCCATCTTTGCTCCAGGGCATGTCTTCCTAATTCCTGGTAATGAGCTCTGGCTTGCTGTGCCTTTTTTTTTTTTTTTTTCTGAAAAAGTTGGGTGGGGCATCCCCAAGCTTGGAGAAACTTGGGTGAGGTAGAGTTGGGTGGGGTGGGAAGACAAGAAAAGTGCCTACTCCACCCAGTATGGAGGCCCTAGAGCCATGGTTCTCAACCTTCGGGGTCGTGACCCAAGTGGGGGCCGCGTATCAGATATTTACGTTACTACAATTCGTAACAGTAGCAAAATTACAGTTATGAAGTAGTAACAGAATAATTTTATGGTTGGGAGTCACCGCCACATGAGGAACTAGATGAAAGGGTTGCAGCATTAGGAAAGTTGACAGCCATGGTCCTAAAGGCTAGAGAAAGCTCAGCGGCCCCCAAGGAAATAGGAGGGTGTTAGCTGAGGAAGGGAGGAAGGAGCTTGTGTTTCAGAGAAGGCAGCTGAGCTGTCCCAGGGAGGGATGGAAGTGGGAAGGAAGGAGGCACTGAGAGACTGCCCATCCCTTAGGCCTAAAGGGGGTCTTTTTTTTTTTTTAATTTATTTATTTATTATGTATACAGTATTCTGTCTGCATGTGTACCTGCAGGCCAGAAGAGGGCACCAGATCTCATTACAGATGGTTGTGAGCCACCATGTGGTTGCTGGGATTGAACTCAGGACCTCTGGAAGAGCAGTCAGTGCTCTTAACCACTGAGCCATCTCTCCAGCCCCTAAAGGGGGTCTTGACAATAGAATGCCTAAATCCTAAAAGGACAGAGGAGTGGGTGTGTCTGCATATTATCTGGGAAGAACCCACTCAGGGACCCAAGGAGGGGCTGCATGCTTCTGAGCTTTGGCCATAGGCCTCAGGGTAGCAGCAGAAACAGAGACTGCCTTAGGCATTGTCGCTGTGGGGGGCTTCAAAGGAACACCTCGTCTTCAAAGAAAGCAAGAATTGGACCTGAAAGTCTCTTTGGATCCCAATCCAGACCTCTAGGTCTCTAGGACTGCAAGCTAGCCCTTGCCAGCAGCAAGAGACAGGCGGGTGGGAGTCTATGTTAGCCTGGTTCCAATCTCTGCTGGCTGTGCCCGGGAGACTGAGACCCATGAACCGTATCACCTCTTGCTGTGGTTCCCGGTTGACTTTGGCAAGTGGAGGCATATCTAGGAAATAAGAGGGCAAGGAGGGTGAGAGAGGAAGGTCAAGGTATTTGTGCCTGTTCCAAGAATCCATCTTCTGAGTTCTAGAAGTTGCCCATCTTGTTCCTTCTGAATGAGAGCCAATGGCTGTTGCCCTTCATTCTGAATGAAGGCCAGTAAGGATCCCATGTGCTTCTGCGCTTTGGCTCTTCATCTGTAGAGTGGGGGTAGTAATGGTACCCACATCCTTAGGTTGCTTGAGGTGAGGATGAACTGAGTTAACACGCGTTGGGACAAGGGACAAGGTCAGATGGCGTGATGACAGGCCTCCTCCTCTGAACTGAAGAGGGGCAGTGCAGCCGGGCTTGGAAATGAGACACCCATCCCTCCAGCACCAGCAACTAAAATCTCCAGCCCCCACTTCCACCCCATTCACAGCCTTTGTCAAAATGCCCGAGTGAGAGAGGCGGTAGGATCAAGAAGGGACGTATGAGACCTTTCCCTACCTTCGGGGTTCTCCGGGTAGAACACCTTACTCCAACCACCTAGACCAACTTTTCTGAATCCTTCAATCCCCTGCTTTGAAGAAGTCATTGGGTACAGCCTTATTACAGTCCTCTTCCTCTCCCTGCCCCACACCCTCCTCCAAGTCTAGGGATGGAAGCCAGGGTTTCCTGTGCGCTAAGTAAGCACTTCACTCCTGAGCTGTAACCCACAGCTCCACGTTGTTTTGTAGGCTCCTTGATCTGTGCTGAACTCCAGTTTTGCTCCCTTACTGCTCAGAGCTGACTAGGGTTGGCTGGGAGAGATTAGGGAGGGAGAGAGGACTCTGGAAGTCTGATAATCATCTGGTTATACTTCACTGCTTGTCTCCATGGAAATGCCCCCCATAGGTGAGGAGGCACCTGGAATGTCAGGCTACACCTCCTCGGCCAGGCCGCCCTGCTCAGGTCACTGCCAAGCCTGGCCTGAGAACCTGCTGAGGGAGGGGAGGAGGTGCCAGGCCTGAATCTACAAGCAAGCTGCAGGCCCCGGACTATGGCAGCTCCTTCTTGATAGAGGTAAGTAACCTTTAGCTGAGAGATCCCTAGTTTCCTGTCAGGGCTGGGAAGAGTAGTTTGACCCCTGACCCATGGACAAAGTCATCCCTTTATCAGATAAAGGGATAGCTTGCAACACCTTCCTTCAGCCCTTGGAGCCGTGTGTGTGTCCACATAATTGAGAAAATGTATCTCCTAGAACTAATGAAGAACCAGGAGTGTGCATATGTTCTCACGGATGCATTTACACCCCTTCTCACCCCTCCCATACTCATTCCACACTTGGCCCATATGCTTTCATCCATGCAGTGAGCTCTCACCCTCACATCCACTCAATGCTGTGTGACTTTTCTTGGGGAGACATGAACGAGTGCTCATCCTAGATAAGGCACCCAAGGACAGACCAAAGAAATAATTCCACCCAAGTCTAGCTTGGTCTACTGGAGTTTAATTGGGGTTACTTGTCAGGAGCATGGGAGACTTATGGGCGGCAACACCACCAAAGAAAAGTCCCCCAATTTATACATCTTCAGGAGGGAGCAGAACCTCGTTGCCTTCCCCACTTCCGGGGGAAACGTTTATGGGTTCAGTCTTGTGGTTAATCATGCTTCTCTGATCTCAAGACAGCAACACTTACTCACTCACACACTCAGACTCAGACACATGCTGTAACACACTCAGGTACACCAACACCCTCACATGCCCACATTCATAGGCTTGGACACTGACGTCCTTATATTCGTGCTTAAGCACGTGTAGACACTCCTAGGTTCGCTCACACTGAAGTATACACACCCACACTCCTCCCTGTAGGGAGCCCAGAGCCACCCATTTGTGACTGAGCGTGACTGGAAGTGTTACATGAGTAAGTGTGGGGTAAGGAGAAAAGAGGGGAGGTATGACGCTGTGGATAAGTCACAGAGGTCAAGAAGTGGGTTTGGTGAGTTGGAAGGGTGGCTCAGAGCACTTGTTGCTTTTTCAAGGAGCTGGGTTTGGTTCCCAGCACTCACATGGTGGCTCACAATCAGCTATGTAATTCCAGTTCCAGGGGAGCCAAAGCCCTCTTCTGGCCTCTGCCAGTACTGCACACATATGGTGTATATATATACACACACACACACACACACACACACACACACACACACACCTGCAGGCAAAACGCTTGTACATAAAAGAAAAACAAGCACAATTAAAAAAAAAAGCCAAAAGTCGGGCGGTGGTGGTGCACACCTTTAATCTCAGCACTTGGGAGGTAGCACCACATGGATCTCTGTGAGTTCAAGGCCAGCCTGGTCTACAGAGCAAGATCCAGGACAGGCACCAAAACTACACAGAGAAACCCTGTCTCAAAAAAACCATTAAAAAAAAAAAAAGAAGAAGAAGAAGTGGCATTGGGGAAGTCTTTAGATTTTGAGATCACAGCTAAGATTTTCAGAACAAGGGATAAAGAGACCAGGAGAACTTTCTTTCATGTGAAATGACCTCAGTATGTATCCCAAACTGGCCTTGGCCTTGAACCTGAGATCCTCCTGCCTCAGCCCCGCCTCGCCCATGCTGGGATTATAGGTTTTATTGCCACACCTGGCTTCTGAGTCTCATTGTCTGGGTGGGTACACAGAAACTGTCAGCAGATAACTGCTGGATGAGCGAACAGCAGGGTTGACAAAATCCTCGCCTTCAACGGGAAGAGCTCCTGGCCTGTCACACAGAAGCCTGGAGTCCCAGGCAGCCAGAGTCTGAAGTCACCTGCTTGCCCTTTGCTTCTGTCCACAGAGCAGAGAGCTGAGTCTCAAAGCACAGGGGACGTGGTGAAGGTGCTGGGTGCCGTGACCAGTCCAGCTCTGAGTCGTGGGTGTGGACATGTCACCTACTCCCAAGGATATCTGATTTCTGAGAGAAACCTCCCGGCTCCGCTGGATTTGGTGAATGGAAAAGACTGCTTTGGGCTGAGCCAGGGATTTGGGGCCTAGCTAGGAAGGAAAACGCAAGATTTGTTATTTTATTTTATTCTTTTTTTTTTTTTTCTTGAGACAGGGGTTCTCTGTGTAGCCTGTCCTGGATCTCACTCTGTAGACCAGGCTGGCCTCGAACTCACAGAGATCTGCCTGCCAAATGCTGGGATTAAAGGCGTGCGCCACCACTGTTGGGCTATTTTTTTCAGTTTTAACTTATTATTCTCTCTCTTTCTCTCTCTCTCTCTCTGTGTGTGTGTGTGTGTGTGTGTGTGTGTGTGTACACGTGCTACACATGGAGGTCGAAGGACAGCTTTGGGAGTTAGTTCTCTTTCCATCATGGATTCCTGGGATCAAACTCAGGTCACCAGGCTTTTTACCCACTGAGCCATTGGCCTTTCTGGCAGAGGGTTTGGACTAATTCATCTGTTTATTCATTCTTCAGATATTCTTTTTATTTGGGGGCGGGGACAGGGTCTCATGTAGCCCAGGTTGGTCTTGAACTCTTTATTTATTTATTTTTTTTAAGATTTATTTATTACATGTACAGTGTTCTGCCTACATGTACCCTGCGGCCAGATGAGGGAACCAGATCTCATTACAGATGGTTGTGAGCCACCATGTGGGTGTTGGGAATTGAACTCAGGACCTCTGGAAGAGCAGCCAGTGCTCTTAACCCCTGAGCCATCTCTCCAGCCTCTTGAACTCTTTATGGAGCTAAGGCTGACCTTGAAGTCTCTATCTTCCTGCTTCTACCTCTCAAATACTGGCATTATGAGTGTGTACCACCAGGCTAAGCTTGTGTGTGGTGTGTGTGTCTGTGCGTGTTGCTGAGGCTGGCACTCAGGGACTCATGCATGCTAAGGCATACATTCTGTCATTGAGTTAAATCTCTGGCTCAAGTATTCTTTTTATGGCAGACTATGATAAGTGTCAGGATTGGCAGTGTTGTGATGGGCAAGATAATATAGCAATATCTAGCAGGAAATAGCTGGATGCAAAAAGACATCTCATCCAGCATGCCTTAGGTAATAATGACAATCAGCTGAGTGGACGGAGACATCTAGATCAAAACTGCATCCAGCATCCACCCCTTCCTGTCTCTGCCCTTTTCCTTCCATGCTGGCAGCCTCATGGTAAGGCTGGAGCCTCCCATGGTTTCAAGACAGCTGGTAGTGGTTCTCAGGCTACCTCCGTCCTTCAGTGTCAGCAGGGCACACCTCTGTCACAGTTGTTTTGACAAACACTCCAACTGTACTCTGATTGGACCAGCTTGGCCAGATGCCTAACATAGAGTCGAAAGAATGGCCTGACCTGGTTGGATTAGTCTAAGTCACATGACTCCTTCTGGCCCCAAGAGATGTCCGTCAGCTCCCTCTGGATAAAATGGATTCCTAAACGGAAACTGAGCAGTGCTAGGAAAGGACACAGGAGCTGCCTGAACTTCAATCTTATTTAACGGAGTGAAGAAAGAGTCTGTCAGAGGACGTCTGGACAGCTGGGCATGTAACTGGCTGGTAGAATACTTACTTAGCTCCACAAGGCCCCGAATTCGATCTTCAGTACTGGGGGAGGGGTGGGAAGACTATCTCTACATAATTTGTAGGGCCCAGTACAAAACACACATGCAGCTTGACTCCTTGCTGAGGGGCTGAAGAGGTGGTTCAGCAGTTAAGGGAGCTTGTTGTTCTGCCAAAGGACCCAAGTTTGGTTCCCAGCACCTGGCTCATGATCACCTGTAACTCTAGCTCCAGGACATCCAGTGCCTCCTCTGGCCTCTGGAGAGCGCCTACACATGTGTGGCATACACGCACACATAAATAACAATACCTTTAAAAAGAAGAGATTGTGAAAAAAAATGAGTTGCTCAAAATGTCTAAAGATGGGTGTGGTAGAACACATCTACAATCTCAGCACTTGGGATGTTGAGGAGGATCACAGGTTGGAAGCCAGCGTAGGCTACATGAGGAGATCCTAATGGACCCTTCCTTCCTTCCTTCCTTCCTTCCTTCCTTCCTTTCTTCTTATCAGAAAATTATTTTAACAGTTACAAAACATTTTTAACAGAATCAAAATAAACTGGCAATTATTTTTTAAAATGTATTCTATTAATTTGTGTGTGTGTGTGTGTGTGTGTGTGTGTGTGTGTGTGTGTGTACTTGAATTTTGTGTGTGTACCATGCACATGTCTGATATCCAGGGAGGTCAGAAGAGGAGACAAATCCCCTGGAACTGGAGTTACAGATAGTTGTGAGTCACCATTGGGGAACTGGGACTCTAGTACTCTTAACCACTGAGCCATCTCTCCAGCCCCCAAACTGATTATTTTGTGATTTTGAGAAGTCCTTAGACTTGAGGTCCTGCTTAAGTAGAAGTAAAATCAATAAAATGTCTTGGAAATTATCCTAGATGCTCATGTCTGTCACACTTAGCTCCGAGGAGATCACTCAGTCCTTTTAAAAAAGGACCTTAATGTGGTGGCACATGTCCTTAGTCCCAGCACTTGGGAGGCAGAGGCAGGTGGATCTCTGTGAGCTCCAAGCCAGCCTGGTCTAATAGTGAGTTCCAGGACAGCCAGAGTCACACAGCGAGACCTTGTCTTAAAAATAAAAACAAAGGGCTGGATAGATAGCTCAGTGGTTAAGAGCACTGACTGCTCTTCCAGATGACCTGGGTTCAATTCCCGGAACCCACATGGCAGCTCACAACTGTCTGTAACTCCAGTTCCAGGGGATCTGGCACCTTCACACAGACACATAGGCAGGCAAAACACCAATGCATATAAAATAAAATAAATAAATTATTAAAAAAACAAAAAAACAAACAAAATATGGGCTGGAGAGATGGCTCAGTGGTTAAGAGCACTTCCTGTTCACCTAGAGGACCCAGGTTCAATTCCCAGCACCCACACAGTGGCTTACAACCGTTTGTGACTTCAGTGTGTGTGTGGGGGTGTCCAACAACCTCTTCTGGCCTCCACAGACACCAGGCATGCAGGAATTGAGTTACATACATTCTGACAAAACACCCATATGCATGAAATAAATCCTTTTTTAAAAAATGTATTTCTTTGTTCCCCCTTTGGGGGCTTGAAGTGAGTTCATGGCATTCATTCATTAAACACCTCCCAACCCTATCTATCATTTACCTCTTTCTGCAGTGTTCATTCAGTTCTCTCTGCGTACACTTCAACTTTTTTGACTAAATTGCTTTGATAATATTAAATCTTCTAAATTATTTCCTCTTTCTCCTCACAGGCTTTTTATTATTGCTGAAGTCTGGACCATACAGTTTTGTTTTGTTTTTTAAACTCTGTTCCTACTGACAGGAGCTGCCATCAACTGGAACTTGGCAAACCCCTTACAGTTCACACTGTTTCAAAACAAAACATTTAAAGGGAGGGTGTGGGGAGGGGACAGGGCCACTGGAGCCTGGATTTGGTTTTCTAAATAAAGTTGGAAAAGAAAAAAAAAAACAGTATTCAATTCAATTAAAAACAATTTAGCAATCTAAATACATTTAGAGTCTAGAAGGCCCACATCCCCTGCCATGAAACTCGCTCTTCCCTGGGAGAGTGTAGTGAGAGCTGAAGATGGAGAAGGAAAGAGCTGTGGGTATCCCAGGTAGAGGACAGCTTGTGGACAGGGCAGGTGTCCTGGAAGAGCTGGAAGGACTTGGTGTCACTGGAGCTCAGAACACTGGTGAGACTGGAGAGTGGGAGGCCAGGCTGGCTGGAATCTGGGCTCCAGAGGACCTAGGAAGTCTAAGCCTCCTAGTGTTGCTTAGTGGCCCTGGTGAGCTCTTTCATCACCCAGCTGGGGAAGCTGGAAGGGGCTGCTGAGGACCAGTTCACTTTGGACAGAGAGCAGATGATTGTCACTTGATGAGGGGCCTGACTGTCAGGAGTTTCTTTAAGACTCAGGGAAAATTCTACCACCACTCTGCCTCAGTTTCCCTTTGGCACCACAAGGTTGTTCCATGAGATGATCTGAGCCCTAACTCCGTTCAACTCTAACATTCTCCAATTTTTTTCTGGGACTCTAACACCCTTAGATTCAGGAGGGAGAGGGCAAGATACCCGAGCAGCAACAGGAGGATTTTTCTATGAGAAGGACCTGGAGGGTCACATACAAAAATGAGAAGATTTAGGCTGGAAAAATGGTGCAGTGGTTAAGAGCACTTGCTGCTCTCCTAGAGGACCCAGGTTCGGTTCCCAGCACCCACATGACAGCTCACAACCATCTGTATATTACTCCCCAGTTCCAAGAGATCCTATGCCCTCTTCTGGCTTCCATGCAGGCACACATGTGGTTCACAGTTATACATGCAGGGAAAACACCTGAATACATAAAATAAATAAGGATTAAGAGACTATCTTAGTTAGGGTTTCTGTTGCTGTGAAGACACACCATGATCATGGCAACTCTTTTTTTTAAATTTATTATTATTATTATTAGTTATTTTTTGTTGTTTTTTTCAAAGACAGGGTTTCTCTGTGTAGCTTTGCGTCTTTCCTGGATCTCGCTCTGTAGTCCAGGCTGGCCTTGAACTCACAAAGATCCGCCTGCCTTTGCCTCCCGAGTGCTGGGATTAAAGGCGTGCGCCACCACCGCCCGGCCTAATTTATTATTTTTATTTCATGTGCATTCATGTTTGCCTACGTTGTGTGTCTGTGTGAAGGTGTCAAACCCCATGAAACTGGAGTTATAGGCAGTTATGAGCTGCCATGTGGTTGCTGGGAATTGAACTCAGGTCCTCTGAAAGAGCAGCCAGTGCTCTTAACTGCTGAGCCATCTCTCCAGCCCCAACCATGGCAACACTAATAAAGGAAAAATATTTAATTAGGGTGTCTTACATTTTCAGAGGTTTAGTCTATTGTTATCATGCTGTGACATGGTGGCATGTAGGCAGACGTGGTGCTGGAGAAGTAGCTGAGATTCCTACATCTTGACCAGCAGGTACTAGGAAGTGGTGAGTGTCACATTGAGCAGAGCTTCAAAGGGACCCTCAAAGCCCACCCCCCACAGTGACACACTTCCTCCAACAAAGCCACACCTCCTAATAGCTCCATTCCCTATGAACTTGTGGGGGCCAATTACATTCAAACTACCACAGAGATTTAAATGAGTTAGGAAAATGGGTGTAAATCAAACTTTGGCTGAAGGAGAAGAGGTTGGAGGGGGTGGAAAGCCGGACAGAAACATAATTCTGTCCTGAATGGATCTTAATTGTCAGATTCAAAGAGGGAAAAGTGGAGCCCCTGCTTGGCTTAGAACCTAAGACCCCAGGACCATGCCATAGTAACCCAGATGTGGAACTTCTCCTTTTCCTCCACATCCCACTGAGAAGCATGAGCCTGGTGTGGTAATCCAGCACTCTGAGGCAGAGGCGGGCTGATGAGAGTGTGAGGTTAATCAACATATCTAGTGAGACCTTTCCTGCACAGAGAGAGAGAGAGACCTTGAAACCTTTATGATAATCTGAGAAGTCAGGCACAAGATGCCGAATGGACTGGAAAGATGGCTGAGCAGCAGTTGGAAGCAGTTACTGCTGTGAGAGCATGGAAGTTCCCTTCCCAGCACCCACATCAGGTGGCAGTCACTCACCTGTAACTCCAGCTCCAAGGAATCTGGAAGCTTCCTTCTTTTGACCTCTGTGAGCATCTATATACACACTTGCACACACAAACATAAATAATTTTTTTTGGTTTTTGTTTTTCAAGACAGTGCTTCTTTGTGTAACAGTGCTGGCTGTCCTGGGACTCACTGCCTAGACAGGCTGGCCTTGAACTCAGAGATCGTACTGCCTCTGCCTCCCGAGTGCCGGGATTAAAAGCATGCACCACCACCAGGCATACATTTTTAAAAAATGAATCTAAAAAAAAAAATGTTGTTGGTGGTGCATGCCTCACTCTGTGATCCAGGCCAGCCTGGTCTACAGAGTGAGTTCCAGGACAGCCAGGGCTACACAGAGAAACCCTGTCTCTAAATAAATAAATTAATATACATATAAATACATAAATAAAAGAAGGAAGGAAGGGAAGAAGGAAGGAAGGAAGGCATGAAGGAAGGAAGGAAGGAGTATGGGAGGAACTCTCTCCTGTTTAGCAGGTAGGTCTGTGTCAACACAAACTGTGTGAGCGTTTGGGGACACAGAGGAATTTACTATATTCAAGCCCAACACATTCCAGTTGGGTATTCAAGGCATTCTTTTTTTTTTTTCTTTTTTTTTTTTTTTTTGTTTTCCGAGACAGGGTTTCTCTGTGTAGCTTTGCGCCTTTCCTAGAACTCACTCTGTAGTCCAGGCTGGCCTGGAACTCATGGAGATCCGTCAAGGCATTCTTGTTCTTCAAAATCATCTTGGTTGGGCTGGAGAGATGGCTCAGAGGTCAGAAGCACGTACTGCTCTTCCAGAGGACCAGGGTTCTGTCCCCAGCACCCACACCCGGTAGCTCACAACTTGTGACTCCAGCTCCAGGTGATCTGACGCCCTCTTCTGGCTTCCCAAAGCGCCTGCACTCACCTGCACACATCTCCACACAGACACATGCACATATGCAAAAGTTTATAAAAATCATTTGGGGCTGGAGAGATGGCTCAGTGGTTAGAGTGCTGGCTGTTCTTCCGGAGTCCCTTGGTTCAATTCTCAGCAATCACATAGTTGCTCACAACCACCTGTAACTCCAGTTTCAGGGATTTGAACACCCTTCTCTGGTCTCAGTGGACACCTGGCATGCACATAATACATAGACATATATACAGGCAAGACCTTTATACATGTAAAAAAGTCATTTTAGTTTTTTGTTGGGGACTTCACCCCGTTTAGCCCCCAGCTTTGGCTGCATCACTGGCTCTAAGCCTCCTATTGTCCTTTGGTTTGTTTTTTAGCTAATGGCTGCTTCGGGGTGTTGGCTTGCTTGAGACAGGGTCTCTGTTAGCCCAGGCTGGGTTCACACCCACTCTACGTCTGAGGCTTTTCTTGAACTTCTGCCTCACAAGGGCTGAGGTTGCAGGAGCCCCCACCAGGCCTCCTTTGGACTAAGCCCGATGGGGCATAGACCTGAGGTTTCCGTCATTCTTGTCTGCATGGGGTGGCTCATGCCTGTGATCTCAGCACTCGGGGAAACTGAGGCAGGAGAACTGCTGCAGTTGTGAGGCCAGTCTGGTCTACATACTTGGCTCTAGGCCAGCCATAGCTATTGAATGAGACCCTGTTTCAGAACCCAACAAAGAGTAGCTTTGCCGGGCAGCGCACGGCTTTAATCCCAGCACTCGGGAGGCAGAGGCAGGCGGATCTCTGTGAGTTCGAGGCCAGCCTGGGCTACAGAGTGAGTTCCAGGAAAGGCGCAAAGCTACACAGAGAAACCCTGTCTTGGAAAAGAAAAAAAAAAAGTAGCTTTATCTCTCAATTACAGGTAAATGACAAACTCCTGATGCAGCTGCATTTTCAAGTTTGTCTCTCCAGATGCGGCCTGGTGGAGATAGGGCCTGGTTACAAAAGTCAGCCCCCAGGATGTTATAAGGGACTCAATCAACATATTTAGCATAAATAGACATAGTTATTCAGACTGCCCCCCCAGCCCACCTTCCTTCCTTCATTTCCATCCTTTCTTCCTTCCTATCTCCCCCCACTCTTTCCTTCCAGTGATTATGAGAAAGCTTTTGAAAGCCAGAGAGCCTCTAACGGGGTGAGCTGTGGACAAAGCCTGGAAGACTAGACAAGGCTTCCGTAACAAGGGTGTGGCGAAAGTTGCTGCATTCCCTACCTAGAAGAGGACCTTGGTGGAACACAGATGAGGGTGGATGTAGACCCAGGAGGGAGGAGGCCGCAAATGACACTAAGGTTCCATGCCCGAATCCCTCCGAGGGCCTGGGCATAGCCAGGGTGAGCACTCACCTCGCCCTCATGGCTCTGGCTGCACCTGAGATTTTATCAGTAACATAGTTGATACATGGCACTGAGTCACAGGCAGGACCCGAGGCCTCGGAAACAGTTCAGATGTCGAAACAGGCCCGGGGGAGGAGGTGGGGTGAGTCTCTCTAATACACCCTCAGCATACACATCATTATCACCCACGTTTCCTGTCACCCTGGGTCATCTCGATGGCCATCACTCCATTTTGATCCCTGTCACTCAGTCGCCATCTTCACCTGCATCCCTGCACCTTTCACGCCCCGTGCCTTCTTCACGTGACCTGGTTCCCACCACGGTCCCACCTTCTCCAGCCCTATGCCCAAGGTGGTTACTAATCTTGGCCAATCCTGCCGTCCCTCCACTGCCTCCACCCTATGCTGTCACTCGTTAGCTCCGTTCCCATTCCTGCTGTCACCTGGACTGTCCTCATCTGTCCTTGTCACCTAAGTCATCTTTGCTGTCACAGCCCCAGCCTCCTCATACATTCCCAGCATCGTCTCCCTGCTCTTCACCACCGGCTTCAGGCCATGTCACCACCTATCTCCACCCCGCTGGTTCACCTTCACTGATCCGTGTCTGCCTCCTCCTTGTCCTCTCCTTGCCGACACCCTTCTCATCCTGGCACCTCACCCAGGTCCCCTCATGGCACGTAACATGTCCCCACCTCTGAGCCGCTGACCGGAACTTTCAGGCCAGGGTCTCTGCTGGGCTTCCTCACCCGGATTCACCACGCTCCTTACTTTTGCAATGTGTCCCGAAGAGGTTCAGTGTTTACCCTGGGATGTCCGGGCTCTGGGCCAGGCCCTTCTCAGGGTTCCCAGGCAGAGGACTGCCAGGAATCCTTGAATCCCTCCTTCAGCTACTGCACTGGGCGGTTGCCTCTGCCGGACATGGCTCTGAAAGTATTCTTTTTTTTTTTCCTCTCTGAACCAGAGTCAACAGCAGGTACCCCTCTCTCACTATGTTACTTCGGCTGGCCTCGAACTTGAGATCCTCTTGCCTCAGCCTCTGGAGAACTGAGATGATGAGATACCACCCTGGGCTGAAATTCTTACCATGTTGATGGTTATTTCCTCTTTCTCAATCTTCAGTGTTCCGAGATACCCTCTCCCCGCCCCAGTACTAACACTTATGGTGGCATCTTATTTGGGTAATTGTGTATAAGGCTGTCCTGACCAACAGTCAGGATCAGTTGGAAGGCAGCAACTCTATCTGTCGTAGTCCACGGACAGGTTTCTGGGGCCTATAACAGGGCCTTGGTAGTGGTAGGGGCCATTGAATTCTATTGAGTGAACACCATTTACTGATCCTGTACCATGTGCTGGTACTGTCTTCTTATGTCCTGTGCCTTTTTTTTTTTTTTTTTTTTTAAATTTTTGAGCCTTTCAAGATCTTTTTAAATGATTTGGCACAGATGTCCTGACGACGTTCAAGCCGAGAAGCCTATTTCCAATTACTCATCAGAAAGTGAAGAGACAGAGAAACTGTTACTCACCGACCAAGCAGAACGCTTTCTTGTAATTAGGGCAAAGAAAGCCTCAGTTGTAACATCAGTTCCTAATTTCATCTGTTGGTTTCCCAAGGAGACTGAAGACATCAAGGACGTGAAGGGCACCTGGAGAAGACAGCTTCTGGTTCTTGGGAGGCAAAGTCAGACCCTTACCTCATACCTTGAAACTGATGTGTTCAAGAAGTAAATATAGAAAGAATCTAAATTAACCCGGATATTCCCGTGTGGTTGGTCCCATCGACTTTATTTCTGAGGATCTGTCCTTGGGAAAATGCTTAGAGGGTGGACGAAGACTTTGCCACTTTCCATTCCCATGATTTTATCACCATGTTACTTTTCATATTTAAATTCATAAATGCACATTTATAAATGCCTGCCTGGTCTACAAAGCTAGTTCCAAGACAGCCAGATCTACCCAGAGAAACCCTGTCTAGAAATAAACCAAAAAAAAGTGCTGCACTGAAAAGTCGAAAGCAGTCGAGTGGTGTTGGCGCACATCTTCCATCCCAGCACTCGGGAGGCAGAGGCAGGCAGATCTCTGTGAGTTCAAGGCCAGCCTGGTCTACAGAGTGAGTTCTAGACCAGCCAGGACTACATAAAGAAACCCAGTCTCAAAAAGAAAAAAAAAGAAAAGAGAACTGAAAGCAAACGAGACCTCCAGTGTAGGAGGAAGCAGACTATATCACACAAATCACGGTTGTATCTTGGTTACTCAGGTCTTGGGTCTGAGGCGTTCCTCACTGTTCCAGCGTCAGGCCATGCAAAGAAGGCGTTATACGCACAGGCTTCTGGGGAATTATTTTCAGTGATGTCAAGAGTGGGTAGACTAATGGCTGAACAGGAATGCAGGCATTACAGGCATTGTGCTGTCCCTGAATATGAGTAACTTCTTCCAGTTCTCATTTTCTTTGATGGGCATCATTACATTTATCATAAAAGAGCTATGCCTTCCCAAACAGGTAAAAATGGTGCTTTATGTGAAGGTGTCAGTGCTTTATAAGCCCATCCCTCATGACTTTTTGTTTTACTGGACTGTAAATCCCATGAGGACAGGATCTTTGCCTGTTTCCCAGCAAAATGAAAATGTGCTTTTTGTTTTTGTTTCTTTCTTTCTTTCTTCTTTTTTTTTTTTGTCTCTCACATCTTTTCCTTTTATTTAATTTTTTAATTAAAAAAAAAAAATCATCCCCCCACCACCACCCGGAACTGAGGACCGAACCCAGGGCCTGCGCTTGCTAGGCAAGCACTCTACCACTGAGCTAAATCCCCAACCCCTATTTAATTTTTTAAATAGTGTTTCACTGTGTATAAATGCTGGCTTGGAATTTGCTATGCTGCCCAGGATGACCTGCAATTCACTATGTAACCCACGATAGCCTCAACTTGTGAAGTTTCTCCTGCCTCGGCCTCTGGAGTTGGTGGAGGTACCACATGTGACTCCTTAAGTTTTCAGAGTGATTCTTTCCTGTACAGAATGTTTTGGGGGCTGCCCTGATCTCCAAACCCCAACCTGCACTTCTTAACCGTTGGCACTTGAAACAGCTGGTTGAATTTGAGAGAATCCCACCAGCTGTGAGCGTGAGACCGGAGCTTTGTTCCTGTTTTAGAGAGCGGCACCACTCCAGCCGGACTTCAGGTGTCCCGGGTCTCTTGTCCCTGCGCCCTCAGTCAGTCATTCACGCCGCTGCAGCCTCTCCAGTTGGTTCCTCTGGCCCACTCACTCTGCGCATCCCGAATCTGGGTCTCCTGAGCCACAGCCACGCTTTAGAAGTTTTTAGAATGTAAGCCTACTCTTCCCACTCGCCCGTTGACATACCTTCGGTGGCTCCCCATCACTCTCAGGAGCAAGTACAGGACAGCAC